>OX328126.1:94303992-94590517 GCA_946811695.1 Gonocerus acuteangulatus
AAAAGGAGCCCAGATCGAGAAAAATGTCATTCCCTTGGCTACCACCGAGGAAGAAACAAGTACCTGGCTAAAGAAGATGGAGATGAATCCATCTAAATATCCCAGGATGAAGTGAGGAGGAGTACCACCGCTGGAGAAAAATGCCGTTCCATCTAAAAATATACCTGGTGCTCATAAAAGATTGAAATAAGGAATGTATTAATATTATTAAATTTATTCAAGATTGAGCTTAGAACGAGGATATTTGCTAATAAAGCCATAAATTAATATCTTCTGAGTAGTTATCCTAATTAAGAAATGATTAAATGAAAATGTTATTATATTATATAATCAGTATATAAAAAAGAAAAGTGATTATTATTTTTCTGTCATTGCAAATTATCTGAAGCCATGTGCCCTAATTCTCTGAATTCAATAATTACATATCGTCAATACAAATGCAAACTAACGAATGTGAAAATCACCACTTTCAAGAGTGAAAATACTTTTATTTATTACTTTGATTTTGGGCAGTCAAATAGTAGGCAGATTCTACCTTTTGACAGTGGTTACATCCTCCTTTCAATGAGTGTACTTAGATTCGAGAGTTTGCCATTCATCAGTCCAACAGCAATCAGTAAAGATTTAAAATGAAAAATGCGTTTTTTCACATTCGATACTTTGCATTTGTATCGACGATGTGTGCTTTTTTTTTTTTTTTTTTTTTTTTTTTTTTTTTTTTTTTTTTTTTTTTTTTAATTTCTTTATTCAATAAATATAAATATGACAATTGTAATTCAGTTACAATATAGTTTTCCTCTAGACCACATAACTTCGAAATTATTTATTATATATGAACTTAGATATTATACATTTTATGTACAGTAATTGTAATGCGAGAGAAAAAAATAGCCTGGATTCTTCTCGCTATCTTATAGACTTTCTAATGATAACAATAAGTAGGGCTTATTGTTTACAGCTTTATGTCTTAATCCAGTCTGTGTTTGTCTTTATTGGTAGGATGGTGTCTAGTGTCTTTATTTTAGTAAGATGTGTTTAGTCCTCTTGTGTATGTATCTACGGGTGCTTGATTTGTCATAGTTACCTATTTTTTTAATTAGTGGATTGGTTTTAAGTCTACAAGATCTAAAAAATTTGGAGGTCAGCCTGTGGATATAAGTTTTAAGCAGAGGTAAGTTAGTAATTTTGTGCAGTATTTTAATTCTGGTGTAGATGGGGAGGTTTAGGGCAATTCTAATGCATTTATTTTGCATTACTTGAAGTTTTTTATAATTAGTGTTTGAAGTGTAGCTCCAAACAGGGCATGCATAGGTCAATACTGGTCTAATACATGCTTTATAGAGTAGAATTTTGTTTTTAGTGCTTAGTTTAGATTTTCTATTAAAATAAGGGTAGATTTGGCAGAGTGTTCTGTTTACTTTCTTACATATTTCATTGACGTGGTCTGTGAAAGTTAATCCTTTGTCTAGTGCTATTCCTAGATATTTTATATTTTTTGACCACGGTATAACAATATTTCGACTTCGAGGACGATATGTGCTTAATAGTCACCGGAACAAGGGAATTTGTCCTATTATTTTATCTGGTAAAAAAGAGACAAGTATGATTGGCCAATACGAAGTCAAATAAGCATGATTTGTCATCACTTCAAGTTCCATAAAATGAATGTCCCGGCTTACAGTTTTGGTTAAAACCACTAAAACTTGTCAATTTTGCTTGCAGTTTGTTATGTTGCTTAATATAACTTTGCATATGTCCTCAGTCAATCGTATTGTTCTTTTTTCATTGAATGCCTGAGAATTTATTGATATTTGAGGGTTAGTCCAGAAAAAAAATATACAAAAAATGTATAATTTAGTTAGCCATCCATTATCGAAAAATCTGTCATTTATTATAATTCATCATTACTTATCAATAACAAAATGCATTTAATAGAAATCATTTTTTGGAACAATCTGAACTAAACAACCAACATACTGTCATAGTTTTGTCTATATTCCAGACCTAAGTACGAGACTAAGGCCCAGCCCCCAATGTCTGTAGGAAGTACACCCCAAGGAGGGTGCGGTCTAACAAAAACTACTAATTAGATGGGACATATAAAAACAGCCCTACGGGGGGGGGGTGTCTGTCATCGGCTTCCATAAAATATAGTACACAGCTTTCTTATTTATATTGTAATCTACTTGGAATTAAGTAGGTTCTAATATTAATAAGAGATATTTTCTGGTCTGCAACTATCACGTCTAAAGAAAAAAAATCATTTTATTACAATTCAATTTAGGAAAACTTTACAAAATCTTTATATATACCATTAAGTGAACGCCAAATTAAATGTTTTTATATTTGTTGCTTAAATTAGGACACAAAAACGTAATGGCCAAATAACGTTAAAAGGACGATAACTCCTGGACGAACGACTGTATGAACTGACACCAAAACGAATAACAGTTATATCTAGTTGACATCTGACTATTTGAACTCACACATACAACAATGAAACAAGCTTCACATAAGAACACTGTTTACTAATAAGTCTATTGAGCGTATTACAACAAAGATACATATTTTTCATTCATTTCCCCATACGTTTTATCGCATATGTTGCAATAGCATTAATGGGCCATGCAATTGGGAGTGGAAGGGAGGGAGAGGGGGGGGGGAGAGAGAGAGAGAGAGAGAGAGAGAGAGAGAGAGAGAGAGAGAGAGAGAGAGAGAGAGAGAGAGAGAGAGAGAGAGAGAGAGATGCTGAATACTTGATACCCTAATCCCAACTGGAAGCTAAGAGAACTGTCCGAGTTTAAATCTTTTCGAACTCTAGTCCCCCCGCTCCGAGATACAGAGCTGATAAAGAATTCAGAGCTCTAGTAGTGACACGATCCCCATCGATTCGGTAGAAAAGGGGTCGTCCAGTGCTTTCATTCTCTTGATGGAATTTTGATATTTTACAACACAAATTAAGTAATTATCACTAATAATTTACTTAAAAATCATTAATGACGTCTTACTAAAGACAGAGTACGGTTTTAACAGTGTTTGTTCAAATCATAATTAGAGAATAGGAGAAAAATGTGTATTTTAATATTTAAGTTGCTATAGTTAATTATTATAAATGCAATATAAATAAAAAAAAAACATAAACTCAACAGTCACGGAAATATAATCAGAATACATTAAGAAGATATGTCCATGTAAGACTAGAGCATTAATCCTGTAATACAATTTTTGGGCCTGTTTGCGAAGACCACATCCAGTTATTTTGAAGTATCTGTCGTGATTTTAAACAGTGATTTTGGTACTTACCGATAACCTGCAAACCGATTACCTGTAAGCTAGGTTCTTTGCAGGTTATCTATTCCTTCTTTACATGCTAGAAACCATATTATATAAATATAGTAATCAAAAGTTAATATAGTAATGTTAACCATGTAAATCCCTGCAATCACTTTTTTGGGCTACTATATTTGTAAAATATGGTTTCTCACTAACCGTTAGATAACTTGTATTTGTATAAGTAATACTTTTAGGCTTGTAAAGCATAAATGAAAATAAGCAGAATATCATATTTCAGCAACCAATATTTATTAATCAAAAGGTTAATATTATAAAAATCAATGGTAATTGTGAAGTATAGGGGCCCCCTCACCGATTTTTGTCCGGGGTTCTATAAAATTTTTATATTTTATATTAAATTCGCATTATGAGCATACGTGTTATGCGTTTCCGCTCGCTACGCTCGCCCAAGAAAATATTAAAACTCTAGTCAATTTAACTCGCTAAAATTAATAGAATTCTATTAATTTTTGCGAGTTAGATTGACTTGAGAGTTAAACGTTACTTTTATTACCAGCAACAACCGATAGAATTGTCCATAGGAATAGCCAATAGGAAAGATAATAATTTATGCGCGTGCGCTGAATCACTGTTATTATCACTTCACAAGTAACAGGATGTGGTATTCGCAAACAGGCCCCAATTTTTTCTGTCTTTGTAACATTTTTCAATCTAGGAATATATTTTTTATCTTTTTGGCGTATTACTATAAGTTTAAAGCAATCTGAAGTGGATAACCCTTCATCACTTATTTTTTTGTTTTTGGCTTTACTTTCTTATATTGTAAAAATAAAGCATTTCATTCAATGATAATCATTCATAATGATACATACAAGTACACAATGATTTCATGAATGGAGTGCGTAGAAACAGGGGCCAAATGACGTCACGAGAACTCCCCTGTCCACAGAATCTATCTCTTACCCTCTCACTCTCACTCAATTTTCTTTCCGACCAACTTGTGCTTTCTTCCCGTCTACAACTTTCTCTTCGTCCAATTTTCCTCAAGTTTTCCGAGATTCGTGTTTGACTTCACTTCCATTCCAGTGTCAGTTTATGAAACTTTTACTCCTGGACTGTTCCTTTACTTTCTGACGAAGAGCGATTTCTTACTGAACTCCATTTCGAAACTCAGCCGATTCGTGGGATATTTCGGTGTAAATGTCACTGGTCGTGTTTGACATTCATTGCGAGTTTTAGAAGACTTTAGCATCACATTCGAGGTGAAAGATCACTTGATCCACGCCGTATTGAGTACACCAAAATAATTTCACTGGCATTGGAACAGTTCAATGCGGACATCATATTCCGAAGGCCTAATCATATATATACATATATACACACATATATATATATATATATATATATATATATATATATATTGTGACAAATCTGGGACATAATGATAGCATACACATATATGCATGTTTCTTCCATAATTGGACGGGAATAAATACTTATTCACAGAAATTGGGTTTAAATATAGAATATATAAACAATATTTTTTACATTTTAGCACTTTGCATGTTTATCTCTGATGGCATTTCAAAAAATGACTAATGGACATTAATCGTTTTTGTCTCATAAAGATTAAAAAAACACTATCCAGTAAAAATGGCATAATATTATAAAATTGTATACGTCTGTAGTAATGTTTTATTGATTTATTTATTGGTTATTACATTCTTTATATGAATACATCTAGTAATATGATAAAATATGAAGATATTCGTCTGTGGCAGAAGGTCAATTTTATAAAAACACACTTTCTTTCTTCTGTACTCTTTTATTAGGCTCTACATGTTTCACGTCGCTGTGACGCCTCTTCAGGAGCACTTATTCTAAATAAAATAAAATATGGTTACAGCCTATCCATTAGATAACCTTCCGCAGGTAGGGCCACGTCTGGACTGATAAGATCAATCATGTCTACTGGGTATCAGCTGTTTTTGTCATTTTATAAAATGACAAATAATGTCGTGATATATCCAGTATAATTCATTATACAAAATCGTAAAAAGCTACGGCCGAATTAAAGATTATTTAAAAGAAAGGGAAACCAAATATAATATATATGAAATTGATTGTGCAATGTGTGATAAGGTGTATGTAGGGGAATCGGGACAACTTTTAAAAAAGAGAATCAAACAACATGCCAAAAACCTTGACGAGAAAGACAACAAGACTGCATTGGTGGATCATGCGATACAATATAGCCACACATTTAATTTTTACACGGTAAAGATATTAGATAAAGAAAAAAAAACATAAAAAGAAAAATTAAGGAAAATATAGACATAATTAAAAATAGGAAAAAGGCCGTCAACAAAAAAACAGATATTAAATACCTGGATAAAATATTTTTTAATTTAATAAACAAGACGACTTAAAAAAATTTTATAAAATGACAAAAACTTCTTTTGGAATTTACCCTAAAACTATCGATTTTAAACAGCTGATACCCAGTAGACATGATTGATCTTGTCAGTCCAGACGTGGCCCTACCTGCGGAAGGTTCTCTAATGGATAGGCTGTAACCATATTTTATTTTATTTAGAATAAGTGCTCCTGAAGAGGCGTCACAGCGACGTGAAACATTTAGAGCCTAATAAAAGAGTACAGAAGAAAGAAAGTGTGTTTTTATAAAATTGACCTTCTGCCACAATATTGGAAAAATAGGGTCACTGTCTTATAATATAAAATATGAAGGTTCTGTCAAGGCGTTACAATTTCATCCTCGATTAACGAGCTCAGATTAAGTCAAAAGGGGCCTACAGAAGCTCCCTTCTGCTCCGACCAGTGGCTGGAGTCGAAGAGAGATCGGTGAGCCACAGACATTGACTCACTTGAAGGAAGAGAACACGATTGCTAACACTTGTCTTGGTCACTGCAGCAGATCTCTAGGCCACTGTCTTCTGAGTCGCCTTGGTGGAGAAAGTGGATGGTGCGCGCTCGATAGGGAGAGTACAGAATGTAATAAATTAATAAAAATAATATAAAAGAGTCCTTACCACGTTGAATGCCAAGAAAAATAAGTCAATGGTTATTCCACTCACCTGAAAACAAAATAAAATGTATTTATTAGACATTTTTTAGATTCCTGTTTGCTTATAATAGTGTGTATCCATAAGACAGAGCACATGCAATCTTAGATATTTCTATAAGCAGAGCTTGATGGTCGATTTTTGCTAAGAAGGGAACTAAATTGTCATTGATTTTTAAGCTGATTAGTTTATGTTTTAATAGATAAATAAAAATAACTTAAAAAACGGATACAGTCAGGGAGGCCGAATTCAACCCATGAACGAAGACACTAGAAGAAAATTTTGTTAGTGCTTGCTCGGGATTTGAACTCAGGCCTCCAGCTTATTAGTCCAGTGCTCTACCACTGAGCTAACTTCGCCCCCCTGTATTATTTTAGGCCTTAATAATATATCATTAATGTGACATCCGAATCCAAAACTCACGATCTCCTGATGCCCTCTTTTTTTCAGAAGGGACATCTACAACATTTCAGGAAATAATAAAAGTGAAAAAAAGAGCATTGTTAAAATTGATTTTGATTAGGTACTTTGAGAATCTGGTTTAAAAAAATGAAACAAGTGGACGGCTTCCCAAGAAAACGGCAACAACAATAATGGACCCCTTGGAAATATACATCAAAGTGGATGACATGCTTGAAAGAGAAATAGCTCATGGAAAGAAAAATACGGCCTTCAGAACAGATACCTCCTGAAGGAAGAAGAATAAGAGATCTGAAGAAAAATTATAAAAAAATCAACAACCGCTGACGAGAAAATATCTCCCGAAAGACAAGAAGTCATTAGTGACCAACGACCATTTACCCGAACATGACCCGCCTAGTCTCTATAAGAAGATAAGGGACATTACCCGCGATATCAGGTAAGCTTGCGGGTATTATCAACAGATACTATCACCAAACACCGTCGCAACATTGTCAAGTACTGTTATTACTCTAGACTTCGGACAGCAATATAATACAGAGACACGCATCGTTTCAAACGCACTCTCCCAATTATAAGTCAATTACTCCTTGGAAATAGCTTCAAATTGTTGTTTCGTTGAGTAATATGACTTAATTCTCCTTTGATTAATGACTTCATTAACTTTTCTGTAGTAAATTACCGAAAAAGGATATTAACATGTACGGAGATCAAGAAACAAATCTTGTCTACTCTAGGGGCAGAATATTGTCAGAGAACTTTCATTCATAACTAATATTTGTTAAGGAGCTATTGTAAATAATATTCATTGAACAGAAAATATATTTCTAATTTTTACAGGTAATAATAGATACATATTTTTCATGTTTAATAATTTATTATTATATATTTAAAAAAAAACTGTAATAGTTGCACTTAAAATGTATAAAAATGCATGGGATGTGCAGAATAAACAATAAACTTCCTCATCGTAGGGTTACTACGATGTGTAAATGTAAGTAATAACTAGGGACAGGATTCTTAGGTTTTCACCTTTTTTTTTCCTTTCTGCTAAACATGGCAATGGTCGGTTTTTATATGATTCGCGTCTTGTAGTATCATTCATGCAAATTTGGAAGAACCTGAAAAAACCTATTCAGGATGATATGACCTAAATAACGATAGAATGACCTAAACATACCTAATCTTTAAAATAGAAAATACAATTCAATGAACTCATTTCCTCGATGAAACAAATTCTCTTAAAAGCATCTTCCCGGGTTCACACGTTCAGGGAGATTTTACTAGGAGTGTCGCTTCCACCAGAACCCATTGTAACCCCGCTGGGGAAAAAATAAAAACAGTTGTTGACTCTTTAGATACGAATAAAGCGGCTGACATATCTAAGGCTTCGATGTTCCTCCAGAGCAACGAGATTCGTGCTGCATTCGCATTCCTAAGAGCACATTTCTCAGATCTTCCAAATCTCATTGGAAAATTGGAATCGTCAACACTGTAGCTAAAAGATGCGATGAAATACACCCCTATGACGTCTTGTGACGTAAAAGGGCGCATCTTTATCTTTCTCCGCTTTTAAGACAATTAATATATATCATAGGGTAAAACATACATAAATTGCCAAACCACTTTTCACATTCGATACTTCCCATCGACGATATTATCTATGCAGAAATATTTCTTGGATTTAATATCCTTGGAGTGTTCATAACTTGTTTCGTGGATTATACTAGTATTTCACAGTTCAAAAATTATTTTTTTCGAATCAGAAACTATCTCACGAATACATTTACATTATGGCGAGCAAAGATATAAAATGTAATGTTATTCTGGTCGGATATAGGCCACCGACTTTTCCAGAAGGGAAATATTTTCTTTGTAAAAGTTAGGACAATACCCCCCTCTCCCACACTCTATCTCCGCCTTGGCTCAAAATCTATATTTACTTAGCAAGGGGTTGTATGCTTTCCCACTAGGCCCTCAGAACCTCATCCTTCAATATTCACTCTACTCCAAGGAATGGAAGCATCTATCTAGATTTTATTCAGAAATAAGGTTATGGTGGATGGGAAATTTGTGGTTTCAAGACCCCACAAGAAAAATGGAGGCCTCGCCTGACGAAATTCCTGATTATTCATTTCTAGAGTGGTGATAAGGAATAAAAAGTAGCAATATTAATTACCTAGCAAATTCCGAAGCAATTTAGATTTTGAGACTTCAATGTTACCAGGAAAGTATAGAACCCAGACATTCTATCATTCTATAGAATTTCTAGGCATTCTATATAATGACTTAGTGGTTTAGTAAAGTACAGTTTAGTTAGTTTTTACAACAATTTACAAATTATCGGCCTAGGCATTCTGAAAACTGCCTTGATATATCCAAGATATTCCATAGAATGCCTGTTGCCCATTTGGAATTGTATAAAATAAAAAAGGTTTTGAGCTTATACTATACACTTTACCTAGGTAATGTGAATAACTCTAAAAATTTGTTAAAACTAGCTCTATTAGTTCGGCAAACAATTTATTTCATAAATTGAAATTGTTATTTACATACTTGGAGCTACTTGTTAAGAATTGTGACACTTAGAATTGCATTTTCTTTGCTTATTTTACACATTTGCAAATTTTACTCAGACACTTAGTCTTGCATGAAACTTCATGAAACCCTGCCTACAAGCTGCAAATCCTGTCGTTCATACATTGCCTAAAGCGCGGTAGACATTTTATAAAATGCCTAGGGAAAGTATGAAATAACCTTTATTTACATACACACATTGCCGGTACATGGCCGGAGAGTTAAGGCGTGAGCACTTAACAACAAAGGGTCGTGGTTCGATTCCCACTAGGGGTGGTGGCTTTTCTTTAGAAAAAAGAAAAATCATCAGCCCTAACCTGGATAGAAAAGGGTGGCAACCCTATAGATGATCCGTCCTAAAATTCGTAGTTAATAATAAATGGTCGTTAAAATTCAATAATAATAATACATTGCCAGCTGGATTTAGGCTTTGTATATAATGGCTAGGCCCATAATTGTCAGAGTTACATTATGAATAGAAGCAAACTTATCTGTTGGGAGGGGTTACACAATTATTGTTCCCTTGATGGCAGTAATATTTGTTTCTTTGCATGGAAACAGGATCTATATAATTTATAACTAATTATAAACATTTATAGATAGACAAAATATGAAAAAGCGGTGTATTAATAATCATGTATTAAAAACCGCGGAAGCAATCAGTAATTGTATGCAAGTAGAGAATTGTATGCAATCCGGAGGGTCATTACACGGACCGGGCCAAAATTAGATGCTTCAATTATATGACGGATTAACAAAAATAACGCTCCTTGTTTGGAAGTCATTTTCCTCTAATTTTGAAAAAAAATAAAATCGTGAAATATTTCCTATATATAAATCTTGTAATTTAAATCCCCAACAACTATTTAAATTTCGATTATTGCTCCCTTGATGGCCGTAATATTTGTTTCTTTGCATGGAAACAGGATCTATATAATTTATAACTAATTATAAACATTTATAGATAGACAAAATATGCTAAACTTGTGTATTAATAATTTGGGTTGACTACTAGGTTAACCAACTATTTATGGAGTACTCAAAATTACTGGTAGATCTTCAACGGTCAACGATCTCCTTAAAAGATTATAATTTTCGATGGTCAAAATATTAGTTGGTATAAACATTTTAATTAATCAAGATAAAATAAAACAATGCTAGGAATATAACACAAAAACGAAAGTAATAGTATATAACGTATGCAAGCCTTAAACAAAAGCATTGTAGAAGTATATTCTTTAAAGTTTCAATGAATGGCAATTTTTTTTAAACATGTAGAGCTCTTTAAATACAAAATAAAAATGGATAAAAAAAGAGCTCTGAATAATTTAATTTCATGCAAACGTAAAGGCCGAACAAAAAGGCAGAATAATACTAGCAAAACCACCACAAACCAAAAGCTCGGTGCATATTCAAAGCTAATGGAATCTTCAACCAACTCCAGCTTTATTATTTTCTCTCCCTTTTCCCCTACTGCTTTGCTTCTTTTTTTTCGCTATTATGGTAAAAAAATCTGATACCCTTATATGCAAATTCTGGGAGTAGGGGCTGCGGGCCATTTATTACCGCTTTAGCAGCGACAGCACGCAACCCACCACGATGAAGCTATTACGGTTTGGGTCTCTTGGAGACTGATTGCTCAAATAATAATAATTAGTTACCACTTACATTTTATGATTAATTCAATTAATGATAGATAAGTAAAGATTTGTATTTAAGTAAATCTTTTTTACAGAAACTCCTCCATGAGGTATAATACAACACATAGAAATTGATGGCTTACACATAATACGAAAGCTTATTATCACTACAAGGGGAATAGATTGTGTGCAGAAAAAAAACTCTGACTCGCAGGAACTGTGTCATCTTAGCACGGTTCCGCTCATATTCCTAGTGCTAGTAGTAAACGAATAGAAGCAGTCATTGGTAGGTTTTGATCTTTGAAAAATATAAAATATACTTTCAAAGCTAAGGAAGATTTAAGGCTCAAAAACAGGAAACTGATAGTATCCTATGCGGAAAATACTACATATAATAATAAGGGTCGTTCTTGAAAACACTATAACACTGTTTCTAATTCTCGTACCTCTTGATACTAAAATTTTACTGTTAAATAAATTTAAAACAACAACAAGCAACAATGTTAGCTAAACAGAGAAAAAAGCACGTTCAAAAAAACATACCTAACGATTTCGAAATTTCAAGCTCTTATTCTCCGATCAAAAATTGCCTTATCTGAGCTTATATGCATTTAAGCTGTAGAAAATATTTAAATTGAACCCCACGATTTTAAGTACCAAAACCTAAAACTGGAAAAAATGTATAAAAGGACTGATTTCTTGTATATATATATATATATATATATATATATATATATATATATATATATATATATATGTGTGTATATATATATATAGATATATATGTGTGTGTGTGTGTGTGTGTATAAACAAGAAATCAGTCCCGTATCAGGCCTCAAGGGCCCAGGGGGGCAAATACTGTATAGGTGTCTGATTCTTAACCATACGGCACTCTAGGGAAATAGTGTGGTCAGTTCTATGCTCCGGCCGCCTGAGTTTTCCCTTTGCAGGTACCCATTAATTAAAGGCTTAGTGGGCCTAGGGACGATCTGGGACCCCAAATATATATATATATATATATATATATATATATATATATATATATATATATATAACTTTTGTCTCTCTGGAATTGTCAGAAATAGAATAAAATATTTTAGTATTTTTCCTCAAGTCTGCAAAAATGGCATTAAATCATAAACAAGTCATACACATAATTCAGATAATTTTATTTTCTAAGCAAATGGTTTGCTATTACCTTCCTAGATTTGAATTATCGACCCCTAGATATCTACTAGACATGCTAGTCCTTCTCTAGGAAGCCAACAATGGAACATTAGTAAACACAAACCGTAAGGCCTTACTATTCCAAATGTCAGTTCGGATATCAATAAAGCCTAATGCTTCCGTTGTAATATTAATATGACAGCGGGATGGATGAGAAATACTCCATACATATCGTGTGCAACCTAGCTACACAGGGACTAGGAAGGGTTGTAAGAAAGGTTGCATGCGCCACGGCATGACAGGTGTGAGCTAGGGATGACAGCTAATTTATATACTGTCAACCCTAACTGTTGCGTGATGACCTCCAGGTTGGCATGGTTACGGCTATAGGTGGCTATTGTTAATAAACTACAGGAGCTGATAACTGCCTGGGCCGTGCAAACTACTCAACTATTTCCGTTCTAAGTGAATAGGGTAGTTATGTGGCTACACAACAACCTTAGTAAACATTCCCAAAACTTAGTTTGTATTTTGGATTTCTCAAATTCAATGAGTTCTTAAATTCTCAAACTTATAGTGAATATGATTTATTTATAATAAGGTGAGTTACAAAAATTGATTTATCAAACCCTTGGGTTTAAAAACCAATAACATTGACCAGTTCACCTAATAAAGTTATGTAGCACAAGCATTTTGGAGAAAATTTACAGTGATTTATTTGGAAGTTATCTGATCCCTATTTTCATTATTCAATTAAAAAATCGTCTTCCAATTTACCTTATAATAATGGAAATAATATAATAGAAAATCATAAAAAATCTTGGCAATTTTAATGAAAAAATTATTTAAAAATGTTCGTGGTCATTTTATCCATACATATACGAATCGCTTTTTATATATTTAACAAAATATTCGAATAAACGAAAACTTTGGTTGTTAAAATATTTTTGCATTTCCTCTACTGTAAATGTAGCCAAAGCTTATCTTAGTTGGGTTGAATAAGAAGCGTGTGCACAAATGTTTAGGTCAATACGTGAGTTTTGAGTAGGTACCTTTAAAACATATGTTTTTTCCCCCAATTTTATTAAAAAAGAAAAACAGTTAGAAATATCACTAAGGACATAGTTTAGGCGATTAACCGGGAACAAAGTTCCATGAAAAGTACTTCGAATCTCCGAAAGAGAAATCCCTAGCACTACGATTTCTTTCCAACAAATTTTAAATCAAAATATGGTCTTTCGGAGTACGGATTCTGCTGGTTAACCCTATAGAGACGGCAGCAGTCGTATGGGCAAGGGTACCCGGTGACGGGACCCTCCCGATACCTGCTGGTTAACCCTATAGAGACGGCAGCAGTCGTATGAGCAAGGGTACCCGGTGACGGGACCCTCCCGATACCTCCCTGTCCCTCCTGACGGCTACTCAAACTTATATTAAGTTGAATTTGACATGTGTTCTTAAGTTAATACATATATTAAGCTTCCTTCCACGCCCGCTCGACAATTGTCTTGTTTTTTTGTTTTTTTTTAGATTTGTATTCTCGTATGAGTAACATATATATATATATATATATATATATATATATATATATATATATATATATATATATATATACTTTAATTAGTGCAGAAACCTTTCCACGTAAAACCTTTGTACTACTGATAGAAAACATATATCCCTGGAAACTACGATGCTTCCTCAACAAATTACATTGTTTACGCTTCGGAAATATTATTATTATTATTTCAATATTACTTCCTGGAGCTGAGATAGGACTGGGCTGCGATTTATCATCTTCCGACATCTCAAACACGTCTACTAAGAAATCTGACTAATATTCTAAAAGAAGAGAAGCCCGCGGTCCTTATTTATTTTTAATTTAATTTTCGGACATCGCAACGACGGCGATTTGCTCTTTTTAAAATACAACTAATACCGATTTATACAAAATCACAAACTTATACAACTGAATATAACAAAAGAAAAGAAGCGGCCGTCCTTATACGATGTAGAGTGAGGTGGCTTCTACCGAAGTCCACCGTCAACCGGTCATGGCTTTCTGCTGGCTGCTGGAGAAGCCCACCGTCAGCCAGTCACGGCTTTCTGCTGGCTGCTGGAGAAGCCCACCGTCAGCCAGTCACGGCTTTGTGCTGGCTGCTGGAGAAGCCCACCGTCAGCCAGTCACGGCTTTGCGCTGGCTGCTGGAGAAGCCCACCTTCAGCCAGTCACGGCTTTGTGCTGGCTGCTGGAGAAGCCCACCGTCAGCCAGTCACGGCTTTGTGCTGGCTGCTGGAGAAGCCCACCGTCCAGAAAGGGTTAACGTAGATGATCCTTCATCTTTAACAACTGATTTATGTGCCAGAGGTCAACTAAATAAAACCATTAAAGTACACAGTACAGGCACACAGACAAATATATATATATATATATATATATATATATATATATATATATATACACAAAACTTTAAAGGATACCTTAGGTGATATTGGTAACGAATGAATTTCCTGTTTATGTAAGCGGATATTAGGTACTGCTTATAGAGAGAGAAGAAAACCAACGACATGAGTTAAAATAGCTGTTTATATCTTTTTGGTTGTTTATTTATTTATTTTTTAGTATATTTAATTTTAAGGTGCCTTTATAAATGCCCCAGACTTTTTAGGCATGTTTTCTAAAGAATCCTCTTATTTTCTACCTAAAATGCAGGTGATGTCTGGGTTTTTTGAAAGATAATATTTACCAGTGGAATTATTATTTCAATTAATAATTCCTAATTTAGTTTGTTAAGTCATTACTTAAAGTGTTTAATTGATCATATTTAATTATAAATATTGTATAAACAAGTACATTATCATTGTTATTTATACTTCTCGAATTGTGGTAGTTATACTTTTTTCCACAATTATTCTAGTTAGCTGCCTGTAAGAGCTACAATTCATCAAAATAATAACGCGATCATCAACAAGCGTGGAATTATTAAACATTTCTATATAATGAGGCATTAAATTAAAACGAAGAAATAGCTGGGAAAAATTGGCTAGATAGTAGCCACGAACCAAGGTGTCTTCTAAGAATGAACTGTAATTTCCAACAGGGATGATAGCTTACAAACGAACTGCTTTAACGAACTGTGTGTCTCTCTGGCTACAATTTCCTACTCCCATCCCATCAAACCACGGAAGCAAGCCATTAGTAGAGAATTGTATGCAATCCGGAGAGTCATTACACGAACCGGGTCAAAATTAGATGCTTCAATTATACGACGGATTAATGAATACAACGCTCCTTGTTTGGAAGTCATTTATTTATTGTTCTGGCTAATAATACAATGAATGTCAAATTAATTTTCATTCAATTTTTGAAAAAATATTTCCTACTTGTAAATCTAGTAATTGAGATCCCCAGGAGTAATTTAAATGGAGGGAAAAAATGAAAGAAGAAAAATCGTTGAATATTTCCTACAAGTAAATCTTGTAATTGCACTCCACAACAACTATTTTAATGTCGAGTAATTTTCGTTCTTTTTTTTTTAAAAAAATAAGGGAATTATTAAATATTACTTATTTAGAAATCTGGTAATTGAAATCGCCAACAACTATTTAAATGAGGAATAATTTTTCTCTTTTAAAATCAGGAAAAAAAAAAAGAGAAAAAAGAAAGAAGGGAAATCGTAAAATATTTCCTAAATGCAAATCTTGTAATTGAAATCACCTACAACTATTTAAATATCGAGTAATTTTCCTTTGTTTCTTTCTTTTAAATAAAAGGATTTGTTATATATTTCATATTTAAATATCTAGTTATTGAAGTCACCAACAACTATTTAAATTCCGAATCATTTTTCTCTTTTTTTTTAAAAAAAAAATCATTCAATATTTCCTAATTGTAAATTTTGTAATTTAAACCTCCAGTAATGACTATTTAAACGTCGAGTAATTTTCTTTCTTTTTTTAATGAAATTATAAGATTGTAAAATATTTCCTATTTGTAAATCTAGTAATTGAACTCCCCAACAAATATTGAGTATTTTTTTTTTTATAAACGTCCAGTTATTTTTTTTTAATAACTTTCCACTTCTAAATTTAGTAACTGAAATCCAGAAATATAATAAATTATCGAAAGAATAAATAAACATATGTGAAGTGTTAATAGACTCATGAGAATTTCAATTTTTAGAAAATGAACGTGAGAGTAATGAAGAAAACCTAATATCTTAAAAAAATTAAAGTTAATAAACAAACGAATACAAATAATAAAATTATTGCAGCTTATAGGTTAGTTTTTAAAAGTACTTTTGTATCAACAAATAAGCTTTTCCGATTTGAAACCGACCAATTTCCCCCTTGTGAAATGTTATACTTCATAAATTTGAATGTAGACTGCAGTCATATGTAACAAAGTATGTCTGTTCAATGTCACATTTACATTTAAATTACATTCCTGTCTATTAAATCAAAAATATAATTGTATTATATTATGTAAATTTCTATTAAAATTCTATATTCTCATATTATTAAACCGAGCAAATTAATTATACGTCCCATTAATTGAGTGTCCCAGTTAGGTCTTTGTATATTTATAGAGGGAAATATGCAACAACACGATGTTGCATTAAATGTAGGTCATACCGAGGCCCTCGGTGAACGGTTAATTATAAACACCGCCTTCCTAATTAATCGTCCGATATGCTCGCCATATGTACATTACATTAATGAATTGCCTTTCGGTTATTATAATAGACGATAAACGATTGTTAACGGCGACTGAATAACTAATTATTCAAGTCCTGAATCGAATATGCAAATTCGGTAGAAAACCAATTAAAACTCAGGGCAAAATGTATTGCGAGGATTTAGGTTCGGGAAATTATTTTGGTACACTCAGCAGATATTTAGGAATGCTGATGAATAGAGGCCGGAAGTTAGGCAAAATCCCTTTTTTATCTGAATGGATATATTGAAGAATCAGATAGAAATAAATATGTTTTCGTGCATTTAGGAAGTGTAGCGACAATTTTTATTTTGCCTTTTTTGCCTATTTTGGCTATTTTAAGATCTAAAGCCTTATTTGCCTTTTTTGCTCGTTATGCAATTGTTTTCTGCTATTTAAACACTTTATTTCAGTTCGTCGAAGACAAAAAAGGTTTCACAAATTAAATTACACATTACCGTCACAAATATCTATTTTAAAGCTTATTTTCCCAAACCATGGATTGACCCTCTCTAAATAACAGAACCTTCCTTGGTAGAAGGAATGTAGAGGCATAATGAATAGCAGGAAAGAGAGAGGATGAGAGAAGTACGTCTCCTTCCTCATACCCCTTTTGCTGTGACAACGGTGTAATTACCTGCTATTCTGGATTTCGAAATGATTAGATAATGCAGAGGAACGTTTTCCAAGATGAAAAACATTTTTTTCTTAGGTCTATGAGAGTTGATACTTTGAAAAAGCATCTTATTGTTGCTTGTAAGAAGGGAAAGTAAGAGTAAGTACACTAATTCTGTGATAAATTGATAATAAAGAAATGAATGAGAATTTAAAATACATATTTTCATTAATTAGGAGTGAGATTCCTCTCTGCCTTCACTCCTAATAAATGCCTATTTTAATTACAATACTGCCTATTTTCAATATTTCAAGTGCCTTTTTGCCTGCCTATTTTAACCAAAAATAAATGCCTATCTTCCGGGCTCTACTGATGAAATATGAATAACTGTGACTTTTGGTACTTTTTTTTTATTCATTTATGCCATGTTGATTCTTACCCGACGTCAAGAACATAACACAAGAATTGTACTGCTCTTCTTTCCTCATGTATAGTAAGTACCTATTTAATTATTTTATTTTTTTCAGAGCCCGGTACATGGTCGATTTGCTCTATTGAACAAGTAAGGTTAAAAAAATATTAAATACCTTTGAAAGTAAAGAACATTAAATGAAAAGTTGCAAATATAACATCAAAACAATGCACTTAATAAAAATCAGTCCCGTAACAGGCCACAAGGGCCCAGAGGGGCAGATACTGTAGAGGTATCTGATTCTTGACCATACGGCACACTAGGGAGATAGTGTGGTCAATACTATGCTCCGGCCGCCTGATTTTCCCCTTGGTTGTTTCGACTGCTAGAGTCATTAGCACCCAAGGTACCCATTATTAATTGAATTAATTAAAGGCTGGGTGAGCCCAGGGACGATCTGGGACCCCAAATCCAACCCTCGAACGGCAGCACTGGAAGAATAAATCTTTAGTGCGCGCTCGGGTTTTGAACCTGGTCCTCCAGTTCATTAGTCGAGTGCTCTACCACTGAGCTAACCTCGCCCCCAAAGCACTTAATAAAATTTAAAAAAAAAAAAAAAAATCAGTCCCGTAACAGGCCACGAGGGCCCTGAGGGGCAGATACTATAGAGGTATCTGATTCATGACCATACGGCACACTAGGGAGATAGTGTGGTCAGTTCTATGCTCCGCCCGCCTGAGTTTTCCCTTGGCTGCTTCGACTGCGATTATTAAATTAATTAAAAGCTGGGTTGGCCTAGGGACGGTCAGGGAGGCCGAATTCATCCCATGAATGAAGACATTAGAAGAAAAAATCTTTAGTGCTTGCTCGGGATTTGAACTCAGGACCTCGAACTTATTAGTCCAGTGCTCTACCACTGAGCTAACCTCGTCCCCAAAAAACTAAAATAAAAAAAATGAAAATAAATAAAAAAGAACAACAATAAGATATAAATTGTAAAAAAAATTAAATAAAAATAATATAGAAACTGACAATAGGTTTTCATCTTCGTTTCTACGTATAAAAGTGAATAAATCGTGCTGTGTGTATGCTTCTGTTATATGTGTTCATAAAAATGTGTTTTCGTATAAACTGTCAACAGTTCATTCATGTAATATGGTACGTTCAAGTTTCGTCGTTTCCTGCAGTCCGTTAATAAGTGTTTTACTGATAATGTCCTATTAAATTGTCTACAGATTGGCATGTCTTGTTTTGTCACTAAGTGGGAGTGAGTTAGTAGTGTATGTCTAATTCTAAGTCTTGTAAGGACTACTTCTTCTCTCCGGCAGCTTCTACAGCTGGAATTCCATTGATATATGAATGGCTTTATCTTCCGAAGGTTGTCACGCAAAGATGATCATTCTCCAAACTTAGCTCTCAAAAATTAATGAAAAAATAAAAAATTTACGGATCAGTTAGCCAATGGTCATAGCAACGTGGAATGTACCGCTTCCCTTTGATCACCGAAGTTTAGCGACGTTGGGCGTGGCCAGTGCCTAAATGGGTGACCGTCCACTTTCTGTGGAAAGAAAGTTTTAACACCTTTGCTCTGGATGACAACGCATGTGCCACTTCTCAAACCCACTAGCTGTAGAGGTAAGACACCGCATGTGTGCCATGAGAGCTAGCTGGCAAGCTGGGAGAAAAAGTTAAAAATTTTTGGGATCGGCTACAAACCTCCAGACTTGTGAGTTTATTTGTAAGCTGGATTGGTGTTCCAGACTGCTCCGCGTGGAGTTCAAGGTTCTTTAAGTAAGTAGGACAATACCAGCGTTGAACTTTTTTTTCCGTTCCTTAAGCTCATTATCGCCGCTACGAACACTAACGTTCCTCGACCAATTAAAAAAAGTAGGTAAGGGGAAAAAAAGAAGATATTTGTACAAGGCCGTAAAGATAGGAGCATTCTACAGGTGGAACGTACCTTTAAATCTTCCCTTAGGGAAAGAGGTAGTGAGGTGGTTGGAGGTGTTGATTGGTGTTCTGAATTCCGTGCAAAGCTTGCCCTAACCAATAAAAAGATGATTGCCAACACGCACGCTCGTATCACACATCTCTATCGGGTTTACTTTCTCCGGAGGCAAGGTCTACATCTTATCGCCATACCGTTCCATTTCTGGATACGTGTGATTTCCTTGATACCGTTATTATGGCACTTTATCATATACCGTTGGATGAAATTGTTGAAAGAGCCGTTTTGGAGGACTCCAATTTCATCAGTGTTAGTTAGCAACTTAAGTGGCGTTCACACGAAGCTACTAGTTGGTAAGAGAACCAGTTGGTAACTAGTTACAGACCGATTGGTGACTTGCTCCACACACGAGGCTACTCATTACAAACAAAAATCTCTCATCTTCATTGTTATCATGGATGTCGTATGTGAATTTCGGAAGATCAAGCAATGAAGAAACCATAATATTGTACATTTACTTCAGGTGTCGGAAAAGAAGAATAGCCAATAGGTTTTGGATTCACCTATACCGTTATTATGGCACTTTATCATATAACGTTGATTGAAATTGTAGAAAGAGCCGTTTTGGAGGACTCCAATTTTATCGGTGTTAGTTAGCAACTTAGGCGGTATATACACGGAGCTACAAGTCAGTAACTCAACCAGTCGGTTAGCTGTAACCAGTTACAGACCGATTGGTGACTTGGCTCCACACACGAGGCTACTCATTACAAACAAAAATCTCTCATCTTCATTGTTATCATGGATGTCGTATGTGAATTTCGGAAGATCAAGCGATGAAGAAACCATAATATTCTACATTTACTTCAGGTTTCGGAAAAGAAGAATAGCCAATAGTTTTTGGATACACCTATGCCGTTATTATGGCACTTTATCATATAACGTTGATTGAAATTGTAGAAAGAGCCGTTTTGGAGGACTCCAATTTTATCGGTGTTAGTTAGCAACTTAGGCGGTATATACACGGAGCTACAAGTCAGTAACTCAACCAGTCGGTTGGCTGTAACCAGTTACAGACCGATTGGTGACTTGGCTTCACACATGAGGCTACTCATTACAAACCAAAACCTCTCATGTTCACTGTTATAATGGATGTCGTAGGTAACATTTCGGAAGATCAAGTGATGAAGAAACCTTGATATTCTGCAATTGAATCAGGTGTCGGAAAAGAAGAATAACCATTAGTTGTTGGGTACACCTATAAGTTACAAAAATGTTTTCAGAATATTTACATAGGCAAATTTTACAACGTTCCTGACATCTGCCAACGCACTTTCCGTTTCGTGTTTCCTTGAATTAGCAGGAAGGTGGTAATTATATAAAATAGAATAATTTTCAACTTCTTCCACCACAGTTATTCTTATGGGTAATAACTTATTCTTATGGGTAATAACTTATTCTTATGGGTAATAACTTATTCTTATGGGTAATAACTTATTCTTATGGGTAATAACTTATTCTTATGGGTAATAACTTATTCTTATGGGTAATAACTTATTCTTATGGGTAATAACTTATTCTTATGGGTAATAACTTATTCTTATGGGTAATAACTTATTCTTATGGGTAATAACTTATTCTTATGGGTAATAACTTATTCTTATGGGTAATAACTTATTCTTATGGGACGAAGTCCCAGAATAAAGTTTTTTTTTTTTCATTTCATTTCATTCATTTCATTCATTTCATTCATTTCATTTCATTTCATTTCAGTTAGTAACTGATCCCCTTGCGACTGCACATTCAAGTCCCCAGGAAACCAATCGCTAACCAGTAGCGTCGTGAGTAGTGTCCCACTGAATTACATAGGTTTTTTTTTTTTTTTTTTTTTTTTTTTTTTTTTTTTTTTTTTTAGTAATACGTTTATTTAACATCTGTACATTTGGAGGGTACTACATTAGTTAAGTTTGCTCTCAAATATAAATAATTATATACAGAAATTAGTTAATACAGAGGTAAAATACAAAATCAATAAAAAAAAAACAAAACCAATAAGCAAATAAATAAAAAAAAAAAAAAAGAAAGAAAAAAAATACATAAAAACAAAACGAAAAAAAAAACAAAAACAATGAATAGGAAATAATAATAAAGATAATAACACTTTTGGAAGGAGCCAATCAATGCTGGGCTCTTCCTACTTAGAATAATGTTTTTTGAATGAATGAATGACTTCGTCCCATAAGAATAAAAATAAATACAAAATAAACAATAAAGAAATTTAACCTAAAAATATAAATATAAATAAAGAAAAAACAAAAGTATCAATGTTTTGTCCTTAATCAGTTAATTGATCACGAGGCCAATGTGTTTTGAGCCTTATGGGCGGGTTTTCGGGGTGGGTTTGGAAGGTAAGTGTTTGTGCTCTGGGATTGGGATGGAAGGACAGTTTGGAATGAAAGGTTAGGAAGCGGGATTTTGCTAGTTCTTGGACGAAAGGGATGTTGAGGTCATTATGAAGAGTTTTATTGGAAACGTAAAAAGGAGAATTGACTATTTTGCGAAGGACTTTGGATTGGAATGCCTGTATTCTCTGTATGTTATAAGTTTTAGTTGTTCCCCAGAGTTCAAGTCCGTAAGTCCAAATAGGTCGGATTATGGTTTTGTATGCAATGAGTTTGTTGTGTATTGTCAGTTTTGATGAGGGTCCCAGTAGTCGTCGTAAGAGTCCGTATCTCCGAATTACATAGGTAGTGACTCAAAGTAAACTGGATAGTAATTCGTGTCACAGATCAGTTCCTTTTTAGTAGCTCCATGTATATAGCGCCTTACACTCAAAGTAAACTGGATAGTAATTCGTGTCACAGATCAGTTCCTTTTTAGTAGCTCCATGTATATAGCGCCTTACACTCAAAGTAAACTGGATAGTAATTCGTGTCACAGATCAGTTCCTTTTTAGTAGCTCCATGTATATAGCGCCTTACACTCAAATTAAACTGGATAGTAATTCGTATCACAGATCAGTTCCTTTTTAGTAGCTCCATGTATATAGCGCCTTACACTTGAAAATCTATAATTACACAACTGGCTTGTCCGAAGATCGTAGTGGTGTTAGTGCAATCTCTAACAAATCGTTTTCGGCCACGAACAGAATAATAGAAACCAAATAGAGCATGAAGACCGCTGTCAATTGATATACTATGAAATGCGAGTAAATTGGTCAATAGATCACGATTGACGTCACATATACGATTACACACTTACTATAGAGGACGGCAACACAAAATACCAAAATTAAATTATAAATTCACACAAATACTAACCGGTCACGGACCAACAAGAAGTTACTTACATAGATTTAAAATCATTGATGGAAAAAAAAATGCATATTTGACCCATATACTGGATTCTACTTACGACTATATTATTATTTTGTAAAAAAAGAAAACTGTCCGGTTTCTTACCAAACACAAAATGGAGTCGAGACACTAATTGATAAAATAGACTATGACGAACTTTAAGAAATAAGCTTTAATATTTCATTATTTTATAGATTGTATTTTATTATTTATTATTTATGTTTATTTTTATTTTTTTTAAACAATTTTATTTGGACTTCTCTCCTATTCATATACGTTATCTCTTATTTATTTTTGCAAAATGTTATATTCTTTTTTTTTCTATTGCATTTAGGTAATAGTTTTTACTATTTTTTTTATAGTTTTAGTATTATTTATGTTATTTTTATTTCCTCTCCTTTAACTAATAAAAACGTATTATTAAAGTCCCCATATGTTAGAAGAAAAAAAAATCGACCTAAAAGCAAATTAAAAAAAAACGTAAGCAATCAGATGGGCGGATCACTTTGGTTAGTAAACTAGTCCTTTCGTTTTAGACGAAGTATATTTGAGCACATTTTCATCAAAATCTAAAATATGGCATCACATATCGAATCATCTCCAAATATGGACCACAAAACATGGCATCACAAATACAACCTTCTGAAAATATGGCATCAAAAATCGAATGATCTCAAAATATAGCATCACAAATAGAACCTTCAGGAAATATGTACCCCCCCCCCCCCCCGCGGCGGATACAGGGATGGTTAAGAGGAAGTGTGCTATAGAACAGAAGCTGGATCCTACGGGATGTTCATAGAAACCGAAATGAGGTTAAGCCAGGTCGGAACAATGGAAGATGGTGGGGAGTACGTGCTGAGAGTATTAACGGGGGGTGTTCTGGGAGATCAGGAAATCAGGTCGCCTCGGCCCCTGTGGGGTAACCTCTTAATTACCTGTCTCCTGTCCTATTTTATTCAGTAGGTAACGTGTTCGCTTCAGGAGGGTGGGGCATTTGTGGAGTAGGTCTTTGACGGGTTATGGAAGGTATAGGTCAAGAATAATATGCAGACCCTTCGTTAGTTTCTCATGGTAAACCTGAAGGAGAGCGTCCTCAACACCGATTTTCTTCAAAGTTTGCACTATAACGTATTTTGATGCACTAAACACGAATCCGTTGAAAAAAATTGTTGTTCTCAACCAGGAAAGAAGTTATTTAAAAAAAAAGTTCACTGTTAGCGGGTTACAAACGACCAAAGGTGCTGTTAGCGGGTTACAAACGACCAAATTTTCTTCAAAATTTGCACTATAACGTATTTTGATGCACTAAACACGAATCCGTTGAAAAAAAAAGTTGCTCGCAACTAGGAAAGAAGTTATTAAGCACTAAAGTTCACTGTTATGGAGGTTATAAAAGACGGGGTAAACAGCTTATATGTAAACACGCGTCTGCGCAATAGTCCTTAATGACGAAGTGTAATTGAAATTTAGACTCACCATGTGGTAGCTGACTTGGTCGTAAACTGTCGCTTTTGGGCATACGTGCTTTGCGTTTCCGCTCGCTCCGCTCGCTCAAGAAAACATCAAAACCCCTAGTCAATCCAACTCGCAGAAATAAAAAGAATTCTATGCCCAAAAGTCGTCCAAGGCAGTCTTCCCTAACCTTCATAACAGTGAACTTTTTTTTAAAATAACTTCTTTCCCGGTTGAGAACAACAATTTTTTTCAACGGATTCGTGTTTAGTGCTTGAAAATACGTTATAGTGCAAACTTTGAAGAAAATCGGTGTTGAGGACGCTCTCCTTCAGGTTTACCGTTTCTCATTAGAGGTAAGTCGGAGCGGCTTGACGTGGCTCAAATAGTACAGGATTGGACTCTTGTTCTGGGGGACATGGTTAATAATGTTTGTCCTGTACAAGGAGTTTCTAAAACACCTAGGAAATTAGTAATGGCTGTAATGGGGCCACTGAATGTAAATTGTTTTACCGGAATGGACTTTGCAGAAGAAATATATCTTTTGCAAAAAGCCCAGTAGCTCCATCACTTCGAAACTTGGACAAAGATGTCGGCATGAAGGGAAATACGTAGTGCACAATTACATTTTAACTTGACACGTTCATTTCAACAGAGCTTCTTTCACAGAGTCAAAATGACAACAGGCACCCTGTTACTCAGCATTAATACATACATGGACACACACAAACTTTTTGTTTGAAGATGCTTTCTAAAAATTCGAAGAGGTGTCCAACCTCAACAGCACACCTCGAAGCAAGTGTGGCAAAACTATCAATCGAAGTGTGTCAAGTTCTATGAATTTAGAGTACGTCTAAGATACAGCGTTTTCATCAACTACACCTGAAAATATAGCAGACTCTTAAAGCAGAGACTGCACAATTTGGACTGAAGGGATCTAGCACGCACAAGATAAGTTAATAAACCTCTGACCTGCACAGTCCCGGCCTCATTGGTCTGTACAGTTAATCTATTGGTTTCATCATTCTACTACGATGTACTGTAGAGTTTAATTCTGGCCTCAAGGATGTCCTATACACGGTGAGGAATATTTCAAAATTTGAACTGCACAGTACCTTGTGGGAGAACGTGGCAAACGCCCAGAGTTCCGCGCTTTTAACAATTTTTAAAATGAGTTGTGTGGTACTTTTTTTTTTTTTTTTAGAAATTTCAACAACAAATTTAAAATATCACACATCGTTGAATTTAGGAAAGTAGTCCTACTCTTTTGTTTCATAAAAAAAATGTTATTATCAAAAAATCGTTTTGTAATTAAAAAAAAATTATTTATACAGTTTGTTTATATATTTTTTTGTTTGGAAAATACCATACATTTTTTCCTTATAACATTTTTTTTTCTATCTACGATTGTTTAAAAGTTAGAATATTAGAAGTGTACTTTGGAAGGGGGGGTTCATCTCTTAAACGTTCGATTAGGGCGATATAAAAAAATACGCATCCATCGTTTTCAGGTGTTTAATAAATATACAAAGTTTCAATAAATCGGCTCCGAACACTTGGGGATGTTAGAAGTATAGGTTTGTAAAATTTTTACCACACTGCACTAATGTGACCCCATTTCATGGCAAGCTTTCAATTTTAGCGCGGTTCCTCCCTCCCCCATAGGGAGGAACCCCGTTTATAGGGTTGATACAATGAAGCAAACTGGAAGTGCCGACTAGAAAATTTCGCGTTTCAGAACCCCTAGAGACCGAAAATAACGGTGGTTCAAATTTGTATATATATATATATATATATATATATATATATATATATATATGTATATATTTATTTATATATATATATATATATATATATATATATATATATATATATATTTGTCTGTTCGCTCTCTAGCTAGAAGACGAATGGTCCGATTTTGATGAAATTTGGTACAAAAATCCTTCCAATTTGAAAGGTCAAGTTCGTTAACCAGCAAAATCCGCCTACTGGAAGATGGCGTTTGGGGCGAAATTCGCGCAAAAAAAATCGTAACGCTTACGTTTTTGAGTTCATAAGCTTCTAAGTACTCGTTTTATATGATTCCTGGGCTAGGAAAACGAATGAACCCATTTTCAAGGCGATAGCTTTAACCGTTTTCGAGAAAATTGGAAAAATATTTTTTGAATACCGTTTTTGGTTTGGGTACTTAGAATCATGGGATTCAGTTGAAACATTTTCTGCATGTTCTACTTTCATCAAAACTAATATGTTGAAATTTTGGTTACGTTTGGAGTTAAGGAAGGGTTAGAATAAAATATTTTATTAACAGACTTAAAAAGTTTTGGTAACTTTGTATATTTTCCTTAATATCTCGAAAAAGGTTGAGAATCTTGGTAAACGAAAGAATACCATTAGAAAGCTTACTAAATGTTCTACAAAAAAGGTTCTGATGAAAGTTTTGATTAGGCGATGTCAATCGGAGAAATAAGTGCTTAAAACATTAAAGTAATTGATTTTGCTTATTCGAACTGTTCTTTTTGTCTGTTTTTATTCCTTGTTATTTTTTAATTGCTTATAGTTGGATAATGTATATTACAATAAAACAGATTAGGCAAAATAAGAAAAACAATTCATTGTTAGAAATATAGCTTGCCAAGAGAAAAAGATTCGTTGACGTCTTTTGAATATTTTCAATTGCCTTTATGCTGTTGGTTTTTTTATTTTATTTTTTAATTGATTTTATCTGTAGAATTATTACTATAGTAAAAGAACACAGGAATGTGTGAAAATATTTGATATTTTCCAATTCATTGAAACGTATGAAATGAAGTATCGGTAGAAGAGGATTCTAGAGTCTTGCGGACCTGACCCCAGGTATAGCCATAAAACCCTTTGAACAAAGGCTGAGGAAAATATTATCTGTTTCTATTCTATGCTTTTCAAATGAGAATAGGGATATGAACAGGAACCGGGGTCTCCCGTGGTCTAATGGCTAGCGCCTTGGATTCATAAGCGGTAGATGGTGGGTTCGATTCCCAACCTCCGGCAGGAATTTTATCATCCCACGGCTCGCCGGTGAAATTCCTCGCTACACCCTGGATGTCGGCGCTAATGACCTAGATGTATATGTGCCGTAAAAAAAAAAAAAAAAAAAAAAAAAAAAAAAAAAAAACTGGAACCGCGCTAAGATGACGCAGTTCCTGCGAGTCGGACTTTTTTAATTTGCTTACGCACAATCAGCTGACCATAAGATTCGGCATAATTATCAGCTCTCGTTGTTATCTCGGTTAGAGTTCCCAGGAAGTCGAGCAGAACTAGTTTGCCGAAAGAGGGAAGGATGTTTGAAAGCAGGTGACCCGATTGCGGGCTCTGCGGGATCCAGAAACCCGTCCAAGTTTTAATTACAATCCAAATCCCAGGCTTTCCACGGGACCATCTTCGACTCCTGGGCTGAAATCCTCGACCGCATAATTATCCCGAACCAGGAAGGTAGTCCTCCTTCGGGATTCGGTTGAAGGGTTAGCTTCGGTACTAATTGGAAGCAGTCGAATGCTCTTACATTTGCAAATCCCAATGAAGCAAAAGATTTTGAAAAGTGGCTTTGGTTTGATAATTTATAAGGGTAAGTGAAGAATAAGGACTAGTTAATAATTCCAGCAACAGGAGCCTAGACTTTGGGTCTGGTATTCTCCTTTATTAGTTGCTAAATGAAAAGGAAAAAAAATGTTGATTTCGAACGGACTTATAAAGAAAAGGATCTTTTATTTCATGATCGGGGCTCCAAGAAAATCTCTTTCTTAAATATTGGTTGTATTCGCAAGAAACTTCAGGTTCCACCCAAAAAACAATAAAAATCCCTTATGCAATTGCAATTTAAGGAGAATGTAAGATTGGACTCACAATATTACAAATTTTATTATTTCATAGATTCCAGAAGTCAAGAATGTGCTTGATCCTGCTTGGAATGAGTTTTGTAGTATTTTTCAAAGTAGGTTTTATCAATATAATTAAGTAATCCGAAAGTTCAAGTGATGGAGATAGTGGACCATTAAAAGAGATGTGATTAAAATCAAACGTCTTGTTTTTTGTTATCAAAAGATTACCTATTTCATGCGGAAAACTGAATTTTGAAGCATTCAACATTTGTATGGACTAGTTCGGTCTAATTGACGTCAAAAATGATATTTGGGGTGGAAAAATGTCTTTAATTTTATTTACACTCAACTTATCTATCCACTATCTGCATTGTACAAAATGTAGATAATTTTACTGAAAAGTGTTTTGCCCTACATTCATATAACCGAAATAATTTCCACTCTTAATTGCATTCGGACTTCACCTCAACCATATTTGTTTATAAAAACTAGTTTTTTCTTCCAGTCTTATGAGGATGGCCCTGAGACCGAAACGTCAAAATGTGAAAACGAAAAGTAATCAGCAAATAAATAAAGATGGTTGAGGTGAAAATCGAATGCCATTAAGAGTGGAAATAATTTATACCTCAGAAAATTCCTGTTGAAAATCGGTAAGGTCAAACCAAATTTTATTACTGTCCGCTACTGTAGAACGTACAGTAAACATCACATTTGCTGTCACTGAAACACCAATTACTAACACGTTTGACGTCATGGAAAGTTCATTTGCAAAATCAGTTTTGAGGCAATTTAAAAAAAAAAATTAGTAACGCCAAAGATTACCGTAACTGATCAGCTAAATTATAAATACAGGACCAACCTTCTAGAGAACTTTCTTTTTTTTCTTTTTTTTTTATTGTTTTTTTTTTTATTGAATATTTAAAATCTGTATACATAAATACAATAAGTAAATAAATATATCATACATAGCTATACACAAGAACAGAGGGGAGAAGGCAGCCATTGCTGTCACTCCCTAAGGAATGAATAATGTTTTTAAGTGTTACAGTTGGTCCCTAGACCACTCAAGAGAAATTGTACCGTACATGTATTGTATCTAATCACGGAATTAGTATGTAATATCTTGTAGAAGACCCCTTTCAATAATTTGATATATATATATATATATATATATATATATATATATATATATATATATGTATATATATATAGTATGATGTTGGTCGTGCTCGCGGAGGTTTAACGGCGATTAGAGTGTTTGAGGGAGTGAATTGTGAGGGGAAGGTTGATATGATCTGCGGTAGCCAAACTGGAATTCACCGTGAAATGGCGCTTTTATTTGAGCTCGTTTCACGGGCTATTATGGACCGGTAAGCGGGAAGCTGAGGTGGGGCTGCGGCAGGGAAACTAATGGGAATCGTACCCCCAACCCCGGGGAAAAACCCCCCCAATGAACGCCATCTAAAGAACGATTCGACCGGATAACCGTTCGATTTGGACCGATCTCAATCACGTTCCGATCCTACGGAATTCGTGAAGGGGGGGGGGTGTAATAGACTAATGGGTAAATGGAACAGGAACGGCGGGATTGTTCGGGATACCGGAAGGTCCTATGTGAAGGTTATGGACGGGACAATGGTCCCGATTTGTACCATATAACTACCATGACTTGGTGGACAATCGACAGATCAAGTGGCAAAACCAACAAGGTCGTTCCGTTATGGACATGTACCAAATTGAGGAACTAGTTTTCAATTATTTTATGCATAAGTCTAAGTACCTATCTCCAAAACGATAATGACATATGACTTATTGGACGTTGCTGTTCACTATGAATTGTGGGGGAAAACCATGAAGAATGGTCATTGGTTCTTTCGTTTCTTAAATTATATATCCATATTCTTTATTCTTTATTTTATTTTATTTTTTACGGTGCTTCGACGTCTAGGCCATTAGCGCCGACATCCAGGGTGCAGCGAGGAATTTTCTCATCCCACGGCTCATTGCCGCCGATGGGGATCGAGCCCACCATCTCCCGTCTATGAATCCAAGTTACTAGCCTTGGCCTTTACACCATCAAGACATTTTGCTGTACACTGAGTGAATATGACTTGTCCAATCAACAAATTATGAAGATGCTCATACGAATTTAACATACACTCTCAAAATTCAAAATTTATGGACCTTAATATGAAATTTAAAAATTATAATAGACCTTAAAACGACTTATTTTAAGATGCCTGATGATGAACCTAAACAAGTTCGAAACGTTACAAATATAAGCTTATGTTTTAAAAAATTTTGGGGAGCAACTCCTGCTAGTTACTTCAAGAATACATTAATCCATCCCCAACCTCGTCAACAACTTACATAATGCTTTAAAAAGGAAAAGAGCAACAATATAAAAATAATAAGTAAACTATTGTATTAACACATATTAGATAGATAGATAGATAGATAATTTTGTATTATGAAGTTCCTCCTACACACAAATTATTGTGCAGACTCAAACAAACTCTCAGTGTAATTATCTATATATATAAAAATCACCTGCCTGTTTGTCCATCTGTTTGTTCCTTATATAAATCTACAGCTTTTGACCGACATTGAACAAACTTGGCACACAGGTAGGTCTTGATACGGGGAGTGTCATACGCTAGCTCAAAATCATTTGTCAGCTGTCTGTCTGTTGGTTCCTTATACAAATCCACACTGTCCGACCACTGTTGACCAAAGTTGGCACACAGGTAGGTCTTGATGCAGGAAGTGTCATAGGCTAGGTGAAAATATACTACCAGCTGTATGTTTGGTCCTTACAGCTATATAATATAAAGTTGGTGTAGCATGGCACACTGGGTAACAGCTAGTTAATAATAATTTTGCATATCTATCAGGTTGGTCCTTGTCCAATTGTTGTTTTTCTGTCGTTTCCATCGTTTATTTAACATTTGCACCTTAGTAAAGGACAAGTAAAGAAACACACAGCAGCAGTTTGCTCGCAAAAAATATTATATACAGAAATTGATTAATAAGAGGATGATGAAATTAAATGTAAACAGAAATTTAATAAAAAAGAAAATCAAAATAAAATAAAATTATGAATTACAAATAATAACGAAAATGGGGAACGGCCAAAGCCACGTAGAATTTAAGTGATCCCATTGATCACCCAAGTTGAGCAACGTTGGGCGCGGCCAATTCCTGAATGGGTGACCGTCCTCGTGCTGTTGGCGTAATAAAAGGGTGGCAACCTTTAGATAGCCCGGTGTTAAAAAAAAAAAGTAAATAACGATAATCAATCATTTTTGGCACTTCCTACTTTAAAATATGTATTTGTCCTTTAGAAAGTAAGGTTTTTGGAGGGGTTTAGCTCTTGGATTGTGATGGAAAGAAAATATATTCTATCTACTAGGAACATGTAATTGTCCCAATAGATTATATATATTGAAAGTTACGATACTTATCCAACCGGACTTCCCCTGAAAAAATTCATCTGCTAAGTATTTGTTGTGGGGTCAATGGAGAGAACAGCATAACGAAGGGCCTGGATGAAGAAGACAAAAAAAAAAGAAGAGAAATAAAGTGTGTAAAAAGTGAATTACCTCTTTTTACTTTTTCCGTAGGTGGGATTAGAAGATGGAAATCTATGGATAGTACTGGGTGTAGTATTATCAAAGACAACACCCTTGGGAAATTCAGCTTTTCCCGAGTTGGAGGGTCGTGGAAAATTCTAAAAAAAAAAACCTAGCTATGGGATGAAAGCCTGCCCATGCGAGACGCCCTTCCCCATTAGTGCGAGGCCTAATTTCACGAGGGGAGGGGGGTAACGAGTTTACTCAGGGCCCCCGAAATATTTCTTTCTCTCCACATTTGCAACAAGGCAATGTGCCCCACCTCTAATTTGTTTATACGTGGGAGAATTATGTTCGCAGGCCTGCCACAATCTCTCGCCCATATTTTGTGTGTGGTACAATCCTGTTTGTTATTCGCACTACGATGTAAATTTAAAGCAAAATTAAAATGATAGAATCTTCTAAAGAAGTCAGGATAAATTTTTTTTCAGAATAATTCAAGTGTAATTGCTGTTCTTATCTTCCAAATTTCCTTTAGTTTTTCCTTAAATAATAATAACCGGTGTTTCGTACTGTTTAATATTTAATCCTATTTCAGTTATTTTTTACGTTTTATACGCGCCTGCCCTCCGTACATATACAGGCTGAGGTGTAATGAATGGATAATATGGTACCTGCAGGTAGAGGGCGTTGTGGCGGTTCAGAAAAATATATTTATTGTTTAAAAAAAGTCCTTCGTTTTTAGAGATATTCAAATTTTTGAAAGTTCCAAAAAGATACACCATTTGCCACTGTTTTTATGCTTTTTTTTATATAACATTAATGAGTTTTATTGCTTATTTCAGAAGTTGCCTATATCGTAAAGCAAATATAAAAATTTCGGTATACTTTATTTTGTTTTACCTCCAAAAGGAATACAATCTACCCAAAGGAGGTCATTCTACATTGAACAAAGAGCTACAAGAGGTTTTGCTCCTTTTTATAAGGAAATAATTAAGAACTTCTGGTGTAACGACTGCTTACTTAGGAGCGAAAGGAGAAAACCCCTAACACGTTCAGCAAATATTTAAGAATTGTAACATTTCTTGCGTTATGTAACTACGAGAGAACAAACTATGAAGAACCTATGTATTAAAAACAAACACGGAGCAGTTTCTCCACGGAGGCCCTTTAATATCGGCGAACTGGCCAACTAAAACACAACTATCCTACTCTCTTTGCCAAATAAAGTTTCGAGTAGTTTTTCTTGGCGAGAAACTCCTATTCCATTCACTGAACATACTAAAAGAAAACCTCCATTTTTCTAAACAGAGATTCCTAGTAAAAAAACAACAAATTATGCGAAGTCAAGGGACGGTTGGGATTCGGCTACGAGAAAAAAAAAAAAAAACGTCGGATCTTCAGGCAGAAATCTTCATTGGACGTTTCGGCTGCACTTTGGCAGCCTTCTTCGCCTAAAAATATATATACACAAATTTCATGTAAAACTCTGACATTAAGCAGCTTTGTAAACATCATGACAATAAATTCTGAAGCAATCTGAAACAAACGCCCAATATAGATTTCTGCCTGAAGATTTGAAGTTTTTTTCTCCTAGCCGAATCCTAACCAATCCTTGACGTCGTAACACCGCAACGGCTAACTATCTCCATCTCATGATAAAAAAATAATATGTTTTTATTTATTCGCATTTTAGAGCACGCTAATGTGCCTGTTTGTTATTTTTGTTAGAATTAATTATTATTAGAACGAATTATTATTACAATTAATTATAATGCGAAATAATTATTATTAGAATTGATTATTGTTGGAATAATTTTTTTTTTTTTTTTTTTTTTTTTTTTTTTTTTTTTTTTTTTTTTTTTTTTTTTTTTTTTTTTTTTTTTTTTTTTGTGAGATGTATTCAAATATTTAAATTCTTGCTAAACTCATTATACGGTTCGTGGGTATTTTTATTTAGGAACCACCGGTCCTATGAGAGACTGCCTAGTCCAGCATTCTAATGACTGAGAGCCAATAGACTCATTCTGTAGTGCTCTCCCGACAAAGTATATTAAGTGTGCTTTATGCCGGCAGCTTCTGTCATGTTCTGTGGCGGTCCACTTCCCTTGGCGTTACGAAGTTGTTCCTCGGTGCAGTTTTACGACCGGTTCCAACTTTTATTCTTCAGGTTGCCGTATCGGCGAATGGTGAGATTTCCCATAATTCCCTCAATCCTCTCCTTTAACCTCTTCCTTTCTTCTCACCCTTCAGAGCCGTGTTCTCGGTGGCGAATGCCTTAAACGTAAAGCTGATTATTTTATTTACTGCTTACATCGGTTGTACCCATAGTCCAATATTTTTTCGCCCTCCGTTTTTATCTGCGCTCAACAGAGCATCACATTTTGTTTTTCTATTTCTTTATCCTACAGCGAGATATAGTCTGTACTGTTTTAAACGTTGATCAGAATTCATCAATATCAATTAAAATTTACATATAAATAAAAACAAATAAGTTATATGTAATTATAATTTTGAAAAGTTAATACCTGGAGTTGATTATAACGTATTTACTTTACCAAGTGTACACGTTATTTGAGTTAATACCTGGAGTTTATTATAACGTATTTACTTTACCAAGTGTACACGTTTTTTGAGTTAATACCTGGAGTTGATTATAACGTATTTACTTTACCAAGTGTACACGTTATTTGAGTTAATACCTGGAGTTGATTATAACGTATTTACTTTACCAAGTGTACACGTTATTTGAGTTAATACCTGGAGTTGATTATAACGTATTTACTTTACCAAGTGTACACATTATTTGAGTTTGTCAAAGTTTAATTGTAAAGTTCATTTATGTCAATTGTGAGGTTTGTGCTGACTCGTTCCTTCCATTTCGTTATTATGTGTTCAATTTCCGCAGAGGTAAAGGTGGTAATATGAGCCCTGCATGTATTATGAGCCCCCTCCATATCTATTCATACAGCGGGCTCACTTTAGCGGTGATAATTTTAAATGATAGTTCATTAAAGGCTCTCGCCGCTGGAGTGTTCTCACTCAGTTGCAGCTGATAGTTTGTGCGGAAAAATGGTTTATTTGTTTCCTTGATCTAAAAACCTTTGAGAAGTAAGTAATTAGCTTATAATTACAGTATATGTCCATTCAAAGTCCATCTACTTCCTTATTGACTAGTGTAGAGGACATTTCAGAGATTATTTCTGTGTAGATACAATGTAATTTTTCAAGTAAAAATGTATCGTTCTGTGTGTTCGAATTCCAACATGGCAAGGGTTGTAATATGAGCCCCCGAAATTAAGGGCTCCGTAATTTTCACAGAGTGGCTTACCAACAGTGTGAAAGAAATTGAAGTGAGCACCCATTCACAGGAGATGGTTTCATTGGAAGAGCTTGGTTCGACCACTTCATGAATCGCCACAAGAATGTTTTGTCTGTTTTGAAACCAGCTGCAACATCGTTTTCCAAACCTAATGGATTTAGCATTGAAGCAGTCGACAATTTCTTCGCTATCCAGGAAGCCGAGTACGCCAAACACAACTATCCAGCTGATAGGGTGTTTAATGTGGACGAGACTGGAATATCAGTAGTTCAAAGTATCATTGGATTGAGAGTAAAGAACCTTTGTACCTCCGTTCATGATTTTCCCCCGGAAAAACACGGACCTATTTTTATCAGATAACCTCGGAGAACTGTGGGTGCAACGAATCTGCGAAGTGCGGGCACAAAATGACTGCGCTGGCTGTGACAAGGATGTTTATGTTTGTGATTTTTGCAAATAGACGGAAAAGTCATAAAGCAATTAAATTGTTCCTTAATAACGCTTTCCAAATTAATTTATAAAGTATTTTCTACTTTGTAATGCATTTTGAAGATTTTGTAATAAATGAAAATGTCATACATAAGTCATTTTATTTCTCTTTTTTAGGGGTCATATTACCTGCACGAAAAATTTAATAACAAATTGACATTTGTCAAATTTCTTCTTTTTTTTTCATATACTTAAAGCTACCGAAAAAAGTTCTTATTTTATAAGTATGTTCAAAAATAATTGTAGTTAATGCTATGAACGAATATTCTAAAAAAACTTCATAGGCAATAACAAAAAAAGGGAAAAACAAATTGGGGGCTCATATTACCACCTTCTCCTCTATTATTATGAAATTAATAAGAATGGGAACATTGGTTGCTTGGTGTATTTTTTGAATATTTCTGTATGTTTTTATGTTCTAAACTTAAATAAGAAGGCATTTCCTGTTGAAAAAGATAAAGAAAAGATATTCTATATTTACGAACATCAAAGGCGGCGTAATCAACCGTCAAATCGAGAAAGATAACCCTGTCTTCAGAAAAAAACTCTCAAGTTCTCTTTAAGGAGTATCAAATAGTGTAAAAAAAAAGCTCCATAAAAAATTAAATATAAGTTTATATTGAAAAACATTTCTGCATTTACCTTCTTTGTAGAAAATAACCATCTCTCGACACAACTTACCTGGAAATAAAAGAAAAGCAATTAGTAAAAATAGACATTGGTGATTGAAATCCTTTTATAATTTTAATACGACTGAGAAAAATATACACGTATTATGTTTACAGATATAAAAATGTATATGTATATGTACATGTAAATGTCTATCATTTGAAGTAATGTTTCAGAATGTTTTTCCTGAGTGCAGCCTCTATAGTTTAAGTGTAACGTTATTGAGGCTGGACTCAATTTAGCTCTCCTTGCTATAGCTGATCCATATTCAAGTCAACCTCTGATAGTTAATAAAGTTAAAAAGAATTTATGAATTACAGCTGCGGAAAAAAAATTATTTATTTTTCATGGATTCTTGTACATTGTGGAATATAATATATTTATATTGTGAAAACGAGAAAGGTGTAACATTTGCGAGGAAAGAAATTAGAAAATTATTTCTTATAATTGCCCATGCAAAAGACTGCATACAGAGGAGTTTGTTGCGAATTGTCTTTCATGAAGTGAGGGATAATAAATTTCAAGAGATAAAAGGAACTGATAAGCCATGGAAGACATCAAAAAATAAAACAAGAAAGAAAGAAGTAGTTTTAACTCGATTGAGAATTAGCCATCTCGGCCTGAAATTCTTACAGTTGTCAAAGGACCGCAATTATAACAAAAATTACGGCCGCTATGGGGAAAATTATAATTTGAGCCAGTAGTAAACCTCCCCCTTCAGTTGGATCAATTTTGGTTGTTCACTAACCAGTAGGTTGAGGATTATTGTAGCAGGATTATATAATATAATATATGTTAGCAGGAAAGTAGCAAAATGATTTACTATTGTGATTACACATAAAAATTACCAAAAAAAAAAAAAAAAAAAAAAACATTAGTTCCTCACCGAAAAAAAATATCACCATCGAAGATAGCCTTCCTGGAAGAAATTTAAGAATGGATGAAGATGAGAAATGACGCCAGACAACTGTTTCATGAGAAGGCAAACTAATAATTAAAAACCAGAAATCCTGAGCTAATGTCATGTCGTTAGTAGAGCCCCCCCCACCACCACAACCTTCCACTGCGCCGTCGCAAGGTTAAGGAAAATAGAACACTCAATTACTGCAGATAATTTACCTCATTCAGATGCAAATGCAAATGGAGGTGGAAAACAAGTTTCATCGCAATATACAATTTTTTTTTTTTTTTTTTTTTTTTTTTTGTACTTTCAGCACTTTATATATATATTTTTTTTTGTCTCGTTTTAGTAGAAAAATGAAAATTATAACGTTGAATAAGAAAGTTCTCCCCGACCATCCTGAAGGACAATAACAGAGAGCCTAGAATAACATTAACCAGACTAATGGTTTCCCCCGGGCTTTGTGAAAGTTTAATTTTTTATTTTTTGTTTTTTTATAGCACCACAATAATCTTGTAAAACATTTTTAGAACTTATCATTTAAAGGTTTTGTAGCAGATAAACACACACTCACACACACACACACATATATATATATAAATAAATATATATATATATATATATATATATATATATATTTATTTATATATATATATATATATATATATATATATATATATATATATCCAAGAAAGTAAACAAAAAAAATCATCTTGCCACAAAAGTCTTTATTTTGCTCATTGCCATAGAAAACATATGTCTCCTTATCGATTGTTCCTTACATTCACACATGTTACTAATGCGGCCTTAGATTATAGACTTGAAGGTACAACTTTTATAAGTTTTAACACACAGTAAAAGGAATCACCACCAAGGCAACATCTTTAACCGTTTTTAAGAAAAGTGGGAAAAAATGTTTTCTAATTTCTAAGAGGTACTTAGATTAGCTGAATTCATTTGAAATATTTTCTACATGTTTGAGATTTATTTAAATAATGAAATTTAAATTTTGGTTACGTTTGGAGTTTAGGAAGAATTCGAAAACAAATTTATTTAATAACAGACATGAGAAGTTTTGGCTTCTTCCTTTATATTATGGTTGGGAAAACACTAAATTCTCTATCAAAAAAGTTCTACAGAAATTTTCGAATAGGATATGTCAATCCGTGAAATAAGTGCTTAAAACGTTGTAGCGGTTATCAGATAACCCAAGAACACATGTGATATAAATAAAAAAGTTGAGTTGAACCTTGCTCTAAGAAGGGTTAGCCTAAAAAAAGTTTCAGTGCAATCTCGTTCAAAACTAGATCCCTAGTCTGAATTTGCTCAAACTCGAAATTCAAGCCTAGTCCACGGTAGTACTCGGTCAAGGCTGACTTCGCTTCTGGGAATGGAGATAGGTCGCACAACTGCTTATCATCCCCAAGCTAACGGATGCATAGAACGGTGGCACAGGACACTCAAAGCCGCCATTATAGCAACAACTAGATAGCAACAACTGGACCCGCATATTACCAACCGTACTCCTCGGACTCAGAGCCGGCCTGCGAGATGATACCTCATCGAGCATAGCTGAAGCAGTCTACGGTTGTCCCATAAGATTGCCAGGCGAATTCTTAGAGCAACACACAACCACGGATGATCCGCACATACTCTTGCAGGAGCTGAAGGAACATCTACGCACCCTTCGACCAGCCGAGTATAAGGAGAGCACTATGAAGACTTATGTACACCAGGAGTTACAGAAGTGCACGCATGTGTTCATCAAAGAAGACTGTGTCCGACGTCCGCTGACACCACCTTACTCCGGACCACACAGAGTTCTTCAGCGACAAGAAAAATTCTTCTTAGTGCAACTCCCAGGCCGCGAAGCCACCATATCGATAGACCGGCTTAAGCCAGCGTTCCTTCCATTCGAACTGACTCAGGACACCCCACCAGTTCTTCCAAAAACGCAGTCTCACCCATGTATCAAGAAACCAGCTGTGGGTCGACCACCACCGCCACCTCAAGAGCCCTACCGGACCCGTTCCGGGAGAACAGTGAAACGAGTATGCTTCTCTGACTCCGTCATCTAGGAGGGGAATCCTGTAGCGGTTATCAGATAACCCAAGAACACATGTGATATAAATAAAAAAGTTGAGTTGAACCTTGCTCTAAGAAGGGTTAGCCTAAAAAAGTTTCAGTGCAATCTCGTTCAAAACTAGATCCCTAGTCTGAATTTGCTCAAACTCGAAATTGAAGCCTAGTCCACTGTAGTACTCGGTCAAGGCTGGACTTTGGTGAGTACCAACCTTTTAATCAAGTTTCCTATAAACTGTGTCGGTGAAGGAGCACTAGACCTGACTACTAGCCCCAGGAACCGGATATATCGCAGCACACCGTTTGAACCTCATATTTACATCCGATCAGAATCTTCAATCAGTTTTTTTTTTAATAAAGTTCTATTTCGTTTAATAGTTTAAGTGTTTATATTAATTACCAAACTTAAACACTTAACAACGTCAATGTGTTTGATTCGTTCTTTTGAACGGTGTTTTGTCTTTGTTTAAATCACATTTTTAATTGGTCGTTGTTTTTGTTTTAATTGCATTTATCTGTAAATTTAATATTACAGTAAAAGAAGACAGGAAAATGAGAAGCAATAATTGTGTTTTCCTAGAGTAAACCTTGACAAGGCCGGGGAGTAATTTTTCCATGTCAGGTAGTAATTTCTCGAAAGGTCTAATAAAAAATAATAACTGTTTATATTTTCAAGCTTTCCATAAGAAACTAGACATGAAGGGACCGCGCTAAGATGATGCAGTTCCTGCGAGTCGGACTTTTAGCTCCGAGTTATCTATAGATTGCTAGTCTTCCTGAAAATCCATAAGTGAGCAGATAAATCTTTCAACGAGCCATGGAATGACAAAACTCAACCTGCTACAGGCGGGATTCGAAACTACATCCCCCGCATGAGAATTTTCGCGTCAGCCACCACGATCCGGAGAGACCATTGCGTCTGCTGTACATCAAATAGATAAAGTAAATATAAAAATGTAAAAGTATTCGTAATTATAAGTGTTATTTTAAGCAAATTCTTCACCGTCGACTAAATACGTTCGCGAAACCCTACTAAAGCAAAGTGTCAAACAGTGAGTTTTGTATCACGCTATTTTTGCGGGGGGAAACAGTATTTCTGATGGAGGATCATTATATTAAACAAAGTAGTCCTTTTATTTCAAATAAAATATTTTTCGAAATATTGAATGAAAAACAACCACTTCGCAATCATGGAAACACTTTTGGCTGACGAAGAATAAAAATAAACAATACAAATTAAGATTTTCTAATAAAAGTTTTTGTTGCCAATGAGAGATTTATACAATCCTACTTGTAATCTATAGCTTAAAGCAATAAAATTTATTGGTGACTAAAACATATCTAATAAATAAATCTGAAATCCTGGGAGTGCTAGGAACCCAAGATAACAAACAGGATAAAGAACCTAGCAAGATCTCAGATAGCAGCTGGCGGCGAGATCATGGGAGTTGTCGAACTGGATTCATTAAACATGATTTTGTCGCGGAAGGCGTTGGATTGGCAAGAATTATTTTATGTTTATGATTTAGTTATAAAACACTCCATATCTAGTTTCTTTATTCCAGAAACCTGTTGCTGCCCTTGGATGTTGGTGGTGATAACCAGTCTATATTAATAGAAATTATTGATAAAATCTGCTGGCATCTTAGGTTTTTGCAGCGCAGTTTTCTTCCTGACTTCAGAAATTAGTAAATTTACAGTGAAATCCTAATTAACAGGACCGATTTTTGTTAATTGAAGGGCTCAGTGCCAAAAGTGACTAATCCTCAATTAGAAATAAATCAGAGAACATTAGTTTCGGTGACAGACATGATTTAATTTGACAAATTAAAATCATTTATGTCACCAACACTATTTTTTTCACATTCTTCTTAACTTTAACTCCCATTTTCTAAGTTATTTCTAATTGTGGGTTAGTCACCTTTAGCATTGAGCCCTTCAATTATTAGTTGATAACTCCGAATCATGCTCTAGACAACGATTTTGAGTTATTGTTCGGTTGCTAATAATATTAAAACAGTATTAGGATTTTTTATTATAATAAACATAAACATTTACCAAAGAATCTGACGAAACGAAACATATTTTAAGATTTTTTTTTTTTTTCCCCTCCCTATTATGTAATTATTACTCAATTTTACTTGGTCTATAATGGAAAACCACAACATGTAGCATCCTCCATGACCTAATAAATAGTTAAATAATGGCAGTTAGTTTTAGTGATAAGTTATGTAAATACATTAACTATAGTTCAAATAGCAAGGCTCTAAATAATGTTTAGCAATTAATTATTAACACAAACCTACTAACTTTTGTCTTATGCTCTCCTTAAACTTTTTTTTTTTTTTTTTTTTTTTTTTTGTATTTAGTTACTAAGTATAAGTTACTGTTAATTGTGAATACATAAATTTTTATTTTTTACTGTATCTTAAAAAAAAAAAAAAAAAAAAAAAAAAAAAAAAAAAAAAAAAAAAGAGCAAGTAACCGTCTTTGCGAAGCTCGTAAAATAAATAAATAAATATTATAATAAAATTGACTCACATAAAAAAACAAACTACTTCAGAAGTTGTAAGAACAAGAAATTGGAACCAATTTAAGCCAAAAAATATTTAATGTTTAAATTTAATGTCACGCAGAAACATTAGTCTGTATAAAATAAATAATGTTATTTTTGTTGAACTTTTATTATTGTTCCTTCTGAGATCAAATTTATTTTTGCTGGAATTCACTCACTTTGATGTTTACTGAAAATCATAACTAATTCAGCATCAACTGTCAATTGATAAAGTTAGCTGATAATTAATTTATTAAATTATTGTTCAAAACCGAATTGGTATTTGGATTCCCAGAAAATTAAATGGAAGCTAAACTATCATATTATCGGATTATATTATCCAAACTCCTTGATTGGATTATAAAACATATTACATTAGTTACAGGACATAAATAATAGAAATATAATATTATCTCAATATTAACACAATTTAAATATTATTCAAAATGTGTTTAGACAAAAAATACATGTACATAAATAGTTATATATTTTTTATAACTTATTTTTCTGCACTGAGCAAAGTATTTCTTTTTTTTTCCACCACTTAGGACATTTCTGTTGAATGTACTGCATGTAATAATAATCTTAAGTTTAAGAAACCTTTAAGAAAGTAAAAAAAATCAATTATTGGAAGTTGATAATAAAATAAAAATAACCATTATACTTGTTTATAAAAAAAATCATCATATTGTACACCGATACACTTATCCTACTCCTACTTGAAAAGCAAACCTCTTTTTTGGACGTACACATAAAATTACATATTTTATTCTGCCATCCTTAGATTTTTAATAATTTAAATATGTATAGAGAATTATCTAATTATTTAAATGAACTATAATATCCTTCTGGCCTATGTATAAAACATAAGTTGTTTTCATGAGGTATATTTGTTCTTGCTGCAAAACATATTTTTATGAGAACTTCCATATTTTTGTTGTCACAATATCTGTTTTCTTGCTTCAGGTGTATTTACATGTTTATTGAACGACCGAGAGATTTGAATTCACGTTTAATGCTCAATTCATAAACATTCTGTGTTATTGAAGGTTTGGGTACTCTTGCCCCAAAACAGATAGTCCAGGCAACGAATGCTTAGAAACAGCTATAGGTGGACATTTTTGGAACACAATTTTGGACTTTGTAACTTTGTTTGGGCTGGATAGGAGGTGAACATATCAAATGTCCTCGCCCGTAGCCTTTGTGCCGGGGGGGGGGGGGGGTAGAAGGTCCCATTTTTCGGCTTTTCACTTATATCTCGGAAACCCTACGTCCTAGCGACTCGACTAGTCTCTAACAAGTGAAAGCTGATTAAATTTCCTACAAGTTCTATTCTATAAAGTTTTTCGAGATATCTTTAGTTTTCGAAATATCCGCTCTTGAAAGTCTGTCATTTTGGGGAAAAACACTTTTGCCGAATATTTTTCCCCCGTTTTGACGGGATGACTCTTCAACGATGAAACCAAAAAATAAATAACGGTTACAGAGTTGTAGAGTATTGCATTCCCTTCAATAATACATATTACTTTGCTATTTTATGTATTTTCCATCAAACGTAAAAATAATCTCGAAAAACTTTATAGAATAGAACTTGAAGGAAATTTAATCAGCTTTCATTTGTTACGAAGTCCAAAATTGTGTTCCAAAAATTTCCATCAATAACTGTTCGTTGACTGGACTGAGAATATTTCAGGCAGTATACCAATCAAATTTGAACAAACCCCCTTCTACTCAGCAAATTTTAAGAATGAATGGCCAGAGTGAGTTCTTTGAACCAAAGCGGTGTAGTGACGTAAAAGCTAAGATAACACATTAGTTGAATTGACGAGTCAGGGGGCCATTGGTGTAATGAATCAATCAATCAGAGTAGCTAATGATTCGACAAATAACCGTTCACCGTTCACCGTTCACAGTTCCTGACTACCCGTTCTTACTCCACTCTCTAGTCTTTGGGAACTGCTACTGGATCTAGCTACTCATTCTGTGATGGGTTGGTTCGTTGGCTTCGGGTATAAGGGAAGAAAACTGCTATGTTTTTGAGGCAGCGTCGTGTTTCTAGCAGCGTATTTATGACAATGTCCGTACCAAGAAATTTACGCACACAAACACATACACACACAGATATATATATATATATATATATATATATATATATATATATATATTTACACAAATATTTTATAATTTAATATTTTTTTATTATTATCATTTTAGTGTGATTCCTTTCTCCCTCTATGAGGAAAACCCGAATGCGCCATCCGTAAGTGCCAAAAACGAAAATTTCACGTTTCAGATATGGTATCATGAATATAACGGTAGTGGAATAGAATTTGTCTGTCCTCTCATCCACAGGCTCAAAAATGGTCCGATTTTGATGAAAATTGCTAAAAAAATCTTTAGTTTGATTTGAAAGGTCTAGTTCGTTAACCAGCAGAATCCGTCCACCAAAACATAGTTTTTGAAGAACGCTAACGTTTTCAAGCTCATATGCTTGCAGGCACTCGTTTCATAGGTTCCTTAGCATAGAAAAACGAATGAAACCATTTTAATGTTAGCGAAAGGTATGAATATAAAGCCAATTTCCACTCATATCTTTCCAAAACACATAAAATATAAGCTTTTTATGGATACACGCTAAAATGTATCAGGTCCTGTGGATCAGACTTTGTAGATCTGGATTGTGTATTTTTTATCTCTCTTAATATAATGATATGTCATTTCCTAAAAGTTTACAATAGATACCTATAAACTGGTTCTTAAAAATCTTATGAAAAATAGCTATAAGTTATGTGGGGATCTAATTTAACGATTACATCGTTTTAAGAAGTCTCTAATCTCTTCCTTTATCATTATTTTTTAATGATCATAATGTATGAATTTTGTTCCTAAGCTTTGTTATATTTTTGAATATATATATATATATATATATATATATATATATATATATATATATATATATATATATTATTTACCAGTCGGTTTTTTTCTTCTGTTTTAATATAGTAAATTTTTAACAAAAACTTTATCAACTGATTTTGAATGTTTAGCCCTGTATTGACACTGCCATTGACATCTATGGTAATGAAAACGTGGGGTAAATTTTACCCCAAATTTAATTATAAATTAGTCTATACAGAATATATTTAGTTATTTTTAATGTGCATCATAAACAATATTTATTAAAGTCGATACAAATAAGTTATTTTTTGGAAATTATAAGTAGTAATTTATTATTGTACTATAAATGTTTGATATCGTTGTACGTAAGATAGCAATTTGATTAACGTATGCCTCAAATAATACTAACATTAACTATAATAATATCATTATATAAGGCCTACTCCTCGCTATGGGGAAACCTTGTAAACGATTAACAAAAATAAAAAAATAAATAAATTGTAAATTTTTAACAAAAACTTTATCTACTGATTTTGAATGTTTAGCCCTGTATTGACACTGCCATTGACATCTATGGTAATGAAAACGTGGGGTAAATTTTACCCCAAATTTAATTATAAATTATAAACATTTTAAAATGTATATATATATATATATATATATATATATATATATATATATATTTCAATTTTTTTCATTTGCTTTTTTACACAACAACAATGCTATAGAACAGTAACATCAATAAATATATTCAAGCATTAATAAATGCAAAATATTTATCAAAATTCACTAAATATCTAGGAAATCCTCAAACTCAATATTGTTCATACACCAAATAATTATCCAGAAAAACATATTACTAAACTGAATAAACTAGAATGACCAAAAACTTCAAAAAATGGGAACATTAGGAAAATTCAATGTTCTGTACAATTGAGACTCGTCAACATGTTTACACATTTTGGTGATCGGTAATGTTATCTTCTTCACAGACTCTCTGATTTACAGAAATAAAGAAAAACGCCATAGAAGAAAGTGTGGTGTTTTTTTCACCCCACGGTGTCAATCGGGTTAACCTTCCTTAAAGCGTCATCTTAATTAATAAATTCACTCAAAAAGGTCTTCCGGATCAACCAAAGATTACTGTTCATTAATCACCAAAAATATGATTAAGTAATCATCCTGACGATTTATCCTCCGTGTATAATTATAACGAAAATGTATCCAAGCCTGAATGCGATCGGGCAGGCGGAACAACCCACCCGTCCAATATCAAAAAGGTTTCCGTTCCCGCCATGAACTGGGAAACCAATTAACTTCGTATTTTTCACCTGCCATTTAGGAAGGAAGGATATCATATATATGCCGAAAAAAATGATTCAAAGGAAATCATTTTATTTTTAATGACTACGATGAGAGCGACGCATGAATGGAATTCCTTTGGTAAAAAATATAATTCGTGATAATATTTTTATATTTATTGGTTCCACAGCTGTCATTTACCTCTCTTCGACATTCTTTGATTGATAACAATGCGAATTCAAGTTTTTTTGTTTTTTTTTATTAATTTGTGAGCACCCGCAACGAAGGCGATTGTCCAAAATACAGACCATGGGCGTATATAAGGGGGGGAGCTGCAGCCCCCCCCCCCGGAAATTTTGATTTGATCGGTAAAAATTTCATAAAAACCTTAAATAAAATTAAATAAGATCATTTAGTTCATAAAACATTTTCTTTTTTGGGTGTAATAACGTTTAAGTTGGCTAAAACTCTTCCAAGATCTAAATTGTTAGTATTCCATACACCGGAAATGGTCTCAGCCCCCCCCGAAATTTTCCCAGCCCCCTCCGAAATTATTTTCTATATACGCCCATGATACAGACATAAAATGAAAATACATATTCATACAGTTACATAATAATTATAAATCCTTAATAATTAATATTTTGCACAATAATTATAAATTCGATTACATAATAATAGAATTATACAATTTTACATATCTATCTAATTATATAATTAGGATCATGAAAAACAACGAGCTAAAAATGAAAATTACTTTGTAAAAACAATACCTTTTTAAGAACAAACATCTAGTTTCTATGTGCAATATGACTATAAATAATCGCAACATTTCCTAAGTAAAATTCAGGTTCCATGCATAATATGACTACACATATACAGCAGCTCCCATGTACACAGTTACACAAGGAGGATCCTATGTATAATCATGATATGATGATTACATCACGTCATGAGTGATTTTCATTTATTATTGTAACATTTCAAGGACGATGATAAAAACCACAGTTTGATTCGTCTAGACAATCAAAAGGCAGAAATACATAAAGTGTTACATACACACGTTAAATTTTGTTAAAAATATTGTTGTCTTTTAGAAAAGTTTGTATAGTGTTGATATGGTGACTGCTATCACGAAGTAGTTGGTTCATGTCTCGTGGAATTTCCAAGTCTTGTCTCAAATTACAGTCTGTCAGTATATGTTGAACTGTGAGGTCTTTGTTAAAAATTTGGCACTATGGTTTATCAGACTTTGTCATAAGGTATTCTTGAAAAGTCATAAGGAATTCAATATATGTACATATTTTATATGCCTGTTCGAACTTTACCGTCGAAATAATAAGATTATAAGACAAATCTTTTTTTTTTAATATGAAATAGGCAGAAGGTATATAAATTAAATATAAACACTGTCACATGCGATTAGCGATTTTTTTAGCTCCTGAAGAGGCTCCTAATGTGTGAAACATGTAGAGCAAAAACAAAAATAAAATGGATTGACTTTGTTGACCTTCGCTTGAAAAATATTAGATTGAAGAAGATTGGATAACTAGGTATAAATAATAAAAACACTAGAATAATGCAGTTTTTTGGAGTCGGGCTTTTTTTTTGAGATTGCTAATGAAGATAGATAAATTGTGACTTTACGGTCTTCTGAAAACGTTTCGGCTAAAGGTAACATAAACAAGATATCTGTAAATAACACAGTTCCAGCAGAGGCGACAAACCACGAGGAAAAGCAGACAATCAAAACCTACAAACAGAACTAGGAACCCAAATAAAATCTCCCGTCACACGAACTTTCAAACAAACAAATAAACCGCCCTGAAATACTATAACCGCCAGCTATAACTAAAGAGCAGCAGTATCGTATTTTAGCCCCAGCTTCCTAAGTAGCTTAGCCATGACACCGCTGGTCCTCCAGTAACGGCATGCAGCTAGGGGTATTTTCGCTCCCCATGTCCTATTCCTAGACGCAGATTTGGCAAGGATGGCTATACCAGGATCTTACGCTCCTGTCATCCTACCAACTGGAGTTTTATTGCTTCTCCGCCCAATATGAATGATCTATAAGAAAAGGAAATAGTTCAATATGATGTACTGACACTAAATCTACAATATATTAAAAAAGTCCGACTCGCAGGAGCTGCGGCATCTTAGCGCGGTTCCGTTCATATCATATATTGGTGGGGTTTGATCGTTCGTGAAAAATCTATATATATAAAAATCACTTGTCTGTCTGTTTTTCCGTTTGTCTGTTTGTCCCTATGTCTTATAAAAATCTACACCGTTTGACCGATTTTGACACTCAACTTGGCTCACATGCAGGTCTTGATACGGGAAATCTCCTAGGCTAGGTCAAAATAGTCAAATTTCAAAATTCGGTCAAAAGTTTTCTTCAAGAACAATTGGCTACACTGAACCATTCAAATTCTGACGGCCATTTTGAATCGACAGCCATTTTGAATAATGTCTCAAATTTATTTGTTGATGTTCTTGATAATTAGAATAACTCGAAAGCATTGATGACTTTACATCATTATATAGTCATGTAATGCAGTTTATTACAATTTAATATCAAGAGTCACTGTCTAACTAAGGAGCGCTGGCCTTTCTAAGAGCTATCTAATCGCAGGCTGTGCTGCTGGCCTCTGTCGGCTGTTTTGTGAATTGCTGTGGTGCTGGCCTCTGTTGGCTGTTTCACAAGAGTAGACAGATATAAACAAATTCACAACGTTTGACCGATTTTGATGTAACTGGGTATACAGGTAGCTCTTGATACGGAGAGAGTCATAGGCAGAAAGGAGGCGAAGCATGGCGCACCGGGTAACAGCTAGTATACAGGTAGATCTTGATACGGGGAGAGTCATAGGCAGAAAGTAGGTGTAGCATGGCACACTGGGTACCAGCTAGTATACAGGTAGATCTTGATACGGGGAGAGTCATAGACAGAAAGTAGGTGTAGCATGGCACACTGGGTAACAGCTAGTATACAGGTAGATCTTGATACGGGGAGAGTCATAGGCAGAAAGTAGGTGTAGCATGGCACACTGGGTAACAGCTAGTATACAGGTAGATCTTGATACGGGGAGAGTCATAGACAGAAAGTAGGTGTAGCATGGCACACTGGGTAACAGCTAGTATACAGGTAGATCTTGATACGGGGAGAGTCATAGGCAGAAAGTAGGTGTAGCATGGCGCACTGGGTAACAGCTAGTATACAGGTAGATCCTGATACGGAGAGAGTCATAGGCAGAAAGGAGGTGTAGCATGGCACACTGGGTAACAGCTAGTATACAGGTAGATCTTGATACGGGGAGAGTCATAGGCAGAAAGTAGGTGTAGCATGGCGCACTGGGTAACAGCTAGTATACAGGTAGATCCTGATACGGAGAGAGTCATAGGCAGAAAGGAGGTGTAGCATGGCGCACTGGGTAACAGCAAGTATACAGGTAGATCTTGATACGGAGAGAGTCATAGGCAGAAATGAGGCGAAACATGGCGCACTGGGTAACAGCTAGTATACAGGTAGATCCTGATACGGAGAGAGTCATAGGCAGAAAGGAGGTGTAGCATGGCACACTGGGTAACAGCTAGTATACAGGTAGATCTTGATACGGAGAGAGTCATAGGCAGAAAGTAGGTGTAGCATGGCACACTGGGTAACAGCTAGTATACAGGTAGATCTTGATACGGGGAGAGTCATAGGCAGAAAGTAGGTGTAGCATGGCACACTGGGTAACAGCTAGTATACAGGTAGATCTTGATACGGGGAGAGTCATAGGCAGAAAGTAGGTGTAGCATGGCACACTGGGTAACAGCTAGTATACAGGTAGATCTTGATACTGGGAGAGTCATAGGCAGAAAGTAGGTGTAGCATGGCACACTGGGTAACAGCTAGTATACAGGTAGATCTTGATACGGAGAGAGTCATAGAGAGAAAGTAGGTGTAGCATGGCACACTGGGTAACAGCTAGTATACAGGTAGATCTTGATACGGGGAGAGTCATAGGCAGAAAGTAGGTGTAGCATGGCACACTGGGTAACAGCTAGTATACAGGTAGATCTTGATACGGGGAGAGTCATAGGCAGAATGTAGGTGTAGCATGGCACACTGGGTAACAGCTAGTATACAGGTATATCTTGATACGGGGAGAGTCATAGGCAGAATGTAGGTGTAGCATGGCACACTGGGTAACAGCTAGTATACAGGTAGATCTTGATACGGGGAGAGTCATAGGCAGAATGTAGGTGTAGCATGGCACACTGGGTAACAGCTAGTATACAGGTATATCTTGATACGGGGAGAGTCATAGGCAGAATGTAGGTGTAGCATGGCACACTGGGTAACAGCTAGTATACAGGTATATCTTGATACGGGGAGAGTCATAGGCAGAATGTAGGTGTAGCATGGCGCACTGGGTAACAGCTAGTATAAAATAAAATCTGGAAGAGAGAATATATATAAGGCGACACAACAGGAAACAGACAGTATCATGGCAATTAAAATGGGAATCATCCAGTTAAAACTTAGGTAAGAAAATACAAAAACCAGTTTAAAACAGCAAAACTATTAATTTTGAATTTTGAAGTACATATTTCTCCGATTGACATCACGCCATCGAAAATTACATCAGAACCCTTTTTTAGGGAGTTTAGTAAGCTTTTGAATGGTCACCTTCCACTTAACACGATTTCCTAACCGTTTTCGAGATATTTAGAAAATATACGAAAATCCCAAAACTTTTCATGCCAGTTAATGAAATATTTTATTTCTAGTACTTACTTAACTCCAAACGGAACTAACATTTACATATGAAAGATTAGACGAAAATGAAACGTCTGGAACAAGTATCAACTGAATTAATCGTTTCTGAATACCCAAACTGAAAATTCAAGGTAAAAATCCGAATGTACATTTAGCATGTAAAGTTGATTTTGTTTTTGACATTTTAAAAATAAAACCAAAAAAACATTTTATGAAAAATCCCCTTAAATTGGAGGACAAATTTAATTTAGCAATAAAACTACTAGAAGGATATTTTAAATTTTAATAGTTTAAAATTAAAAACATGTTTTCTTATTTAATGGGTCAGATACTGAATAATTTATTATTTTTTAATTAGTTGGCCATTATAGTTATTCATTTTAAATTTGATCTAGTTAATTTATTCCCTACGACATCAATAAAATATTTTTACAAGGTAGGGATTGTCGGGGTTCGGTCACTGCTATTTAATAAAACTACATTTTATCATAAAAATGGTTTTATTGTGCCGACGTTTCGGCTTGAACTTCAAGCCTTCATCAGGGCTGTAAAAAACAAGTAGGACGGATGTAATACTGAAATATACATATATATATATATATATGCCTACATACACAAATACACATACATATATATATGGAAAAAGACAAAACATAAAATGCTAGAACATAATATATAGAAGAACAATGTGCTCTAGGATACCAATGTGTTTCGATTATTAGGAAAACAGATATATGAATAACAGATTACATATTAGATTAGATATAAGAATAACAATATGGGCTTACCGATGGGAAGATAGAGAACTATTCTTTCTTTCATCTTCTATATTATCTGTCCATTGGGTGGTCCAGAACCCCCCCCCCCCCCTTCACCAACTCCTTTCTTCCTATGTTTCCCTGTATTAACTGTCAGAAATGATCCCGCATTTGTGAGGAATAGTTCTCTATCTTCCCATCGGTAAGCCCATATTGTTATTCTTATATCTAATCTAATATGTAATCTGTTATTCTTATATCTGTTTTCCTAATAATCGAAACACATTGGTATCCTAGAGCACATTGTTCTTCTATATATTATGTTCTAGCATTTTATGTTTTGTCTTTTTCCATATATATATGTATGTATATATGTATGTATATATGTATGTGTGTATGTGTGTATGTAGGCATATATATATATATATGTATATTTCAGTATTACATCCGTCCTACTTGTTTTTTACAGCCCTGATGAAGGCTTGAAGTTCAAGCCGAAACGTCGGCACAATAAAACCATTTTTATGATAAAATGTAGTTTTATTAAATAGCAGTGACCGAACCCCGACAATCCCTACCTTGCATCATCTACGGTCAACGATCTCCTCTCAATAAAATATTTTTAGTTTATATTAAAGGAACTTGTATTAAACGAATGAATTTAATAACGATAAACGTTGGTTTCTTTTGTTTTCAGGAGGATAAATTGTTCATTTAAACGGGTTATAGTCTCTTTTTCGTCCGTTTTTTATTTTTTTTTTTTTTAAATAAATTAAAACAGTAAAATGGATTTTTCAATAAAAAGAAGTAAGTAAATCAGGAATACGTTAGCTTGTCTTCGTGTCTGTAATAGGGCTTTCCGTATGAATGAGCGAAAGTCGGCGTAAGCGAAATGAGTAAGTATCGGTTCGAGTTGGCTACTGTCAGTATTGGTGCATTGTGTCGCCTCAAATCTTGCTTTTCTTCAAGACGTCGTTTGAGTAGGTGTTTGAATTGTAGACGTTTTTATTCCAATATTTCGAAATGATACTAGGAATAAGAACTGTATAGGGGGGTCTAGTGGGTAGCCTTAGATTCATAACGGGGAGATGGTGGGTTCGATCCCCACCCGCTGCAGGAATTTTCTCATCCCATGGCTCGTTGGGAAAATTCCTCGCTGCACCCTGGATGGATAGTTGTCGAAGCTGGTTCGCGCGAAAAAAAAAGAAACCATTACGATGACGCAGTTCCCGGTGGTCAGGTTATTTTTATTATTATTTTGTGACTACTCACGTCAACATTTTGTCTTCGAGATATTTTCTGAATGCAGTATTTTCTCGACAAGGAACAATAAAAAAAGGAACTTTTTTAATGTGGCAATACTCTAAAAAGTGGGCTCATCCCGTTGTCTAGTGGCTAACAGGGTTTCGAGTCCCACCTGCAGCAGGGATTTTTCTCATTTCAGGGCCCATTTTTCTTAATTCCGGCTACACCGTGGATGTAGGCGCTATTGGCCCAAATAACTTAATTTTTACTTGTGTTTAAAAAATAGACTAATGTTATTTATTTGCTGCTGTAAAATGTATTTATCATAAATCATTAATGGTACCTGTATCAGTAAATTCTGGAATATTTTTACTGATGATGTCCTTGGATGGGGCATTGCTCTGAAGTCATGGGTTATGCATGTGTACTTTTATCTAAGCCTGTACTTACAGGGCCAAATGAAGACAATGATTCCTGGCATATCGTGTTTTTTGGCATTCTCCCCACCGACAATTTGTGACTCACCCATGATTCCATTTTAATAATGAGATTCAAAGGCATTGTCTGGAAATCTGGTCATCTCGATTGCCGCGTGGGAGGACTTAATGTTCTACGGTATTTGTTGGTTCAATGAATTCTCACGACGCAAAAGTCCTTTGGGTAGTTACGTATTAGCTTCAACGCAGGTTAAATCTGTGGGTCTCGTTCAAAGATCTGGATCATGGATGACGCATTTCTATTGGTCTATTCCTATGATCAATTCAATTGGCCAAAGTGTTTAGAGTAACCGTCTTATTCTCTTTCTATTTAGGACGAAATTCATTTTTACGGGGTGTTTTTTACGCGAATGGTGTTTTTTCTTCTTAAAGCGTACCAACGTTTTAGGATATAAACGCCACAGATGTTAGATAAAGCTGGAAATTTAATTTTATAAATCTATGCTTGTTATAAGTGTTATTAAGCCTTTATGTGATAAATTATTGTGTTCAAAGTGATATATTATTGTATATTGGAATTTTTAAACTCATGTTACTTAATTTATAATATAAATTAACTATCAACTAATATATTATATTATATATAATCCGTCCTAAAATTTTTAGTAAATAATAAATGGACGTTAAAATTTAATAATAATAAGTACCTTGAGCTACGATTTCTGTTTGTAGCACATAGCCAGGTTTTGGTTTACTTAAACCAAAACCCCGGGCAATGTGCCACAGCGATCATAGTTTATTTATTTATATACCTAAAAAATAAAATAAAATTTTGATCTTAGTCGGGCTGTCTCCCATTTCTTTACTGAAATTACTGGTGAGGTCAAATGGAGTCCTTTCATTCCTGTAGACACGGCATTCAGTGAAGATATGTTTGTTGGAAATTACGACAACACAAGATGGACACTCTGGTGGTTAATTCCTCGACATCAGATAAGAATGGTGGTTCTTTGTATGTTGTTACGCGAATTCCTAGTTTGTTGTTTATTTTACCGATACAAAGGAAGCACTGTTAATTTGCATATCGGTTCAGTATCCACCGGAAAAAAATCATTGATCTATATTTCAACGAGTTGGTTGGATTAGAGGTTCGATATAACATTGAGCGAGTAGCAATTTTGCTACTAACATAAGTGCTACGCGTTTTCGCTCGCTCAAGGTCATATTGAAACTATAGTTGATAATCCCGTCGCCATATTGGCAAAAACTCAATTGACGCCTTGACCAAATGATGATCCAGATCTCTGAGAGCCGGTTCTTTAGCCTGCGTTGAAACTAATACGTAAAGTACCCTCCACTGTTATCAAAGTCCTTACTAAAAAAGGACAGAAAGTGACCAAACTAGCTTTTGAATTTCAAACCTCTTCTCCCCCTCTGCATCTTATCGTCGTGTTCCATTGTCGAGATGATGGACCCTTTAAACACAGCCCAATCAATCATGATGGCAGTGTCTTCGTGTGCGGTATATATTATACTTCCATTAATGCAGGTGTTATGATACTTTAAGACTTCATTGTTCTCCGTTGTTCTACGGGAGACGGAACGAGGTACTGTATACAAAAGAAGGCATATCGTCTGTCATCTTGACACGAACTCATTTCATATCCAGCCTCCGAGGAGTTCTCATCCAAGAAGGGCGTTTCTTCAACTTCCTAGTACGAGATATTTCAGTGTTTTTCGCATCTAGAGTTCACAATTTCCATCGTGTGATGCTTTTAAAATGAATACAAGAGATAATGTAATAATTTAGCAGAACCTCTGTTCATTCCACAACATTCTGTCCTCTAAATATTATGAATTTAGTTATGAATACCAATCTAACTAGGCTTCAACAGCTATCATTAAGGACCAAAACTACCTTGTGCAATAATTTAGCAGAACCTCTGTTCATTCCACAACATTCTGTCCTCTAAATATTATGAATTTAGTTATGAATACCAATCTAACTAGGCTTCAACAGCTATCATTAAGGACCAAAACTACCTTGTGCAATAATTTAGCAGAACCTCTGTTCATTCCACAACATTCTGTCCTCTAAATATTATGAAGTTAGTTATGAATATCAATCTAACTAGGCTTCAACAGCTATCATTAAGGACCAAAACTACCTTGTGCAATAATTTAGCAGAACCTCTGTTCATTCCACAACATTCTGTCCTCTAAATATTATGAAGTTAGTTATGAATATCAATCTAACTAGGCTTCAACAGCTATCATTAAGGACCAAAACTACCTTGTGCAATAATTTAGCAGAACCTCTGTTCATTCCACAACATTCTGTCCTCTAAATATTATGAAGTTAGTTATGAATATCAATGTGACTAGGCTTCAACAGCTATCATTAAGGACCAAAACTACCTTGTGCAATAATTTAGCAGAACCTCTGTTCATTCCACAACAATCTGTCCTCTAAATATTATGAAGTTAGTTATGAATATCAATGTGACTAGGCTTCAACAGCTATCATTAAGGACCAAAACTACCTTGTGCAATAATTTAGCAGAACCTCTGTTCATTCCACAACAATCTGTCCTCTAAATATTATGAAGTTAGTTATGAATATCAATGTGACTAGGCTTCAACAGCTATCATTAAGGACCAAAACTACCTTGTGCAATAATTTAGCAGAACCTCTGTTCATTCCACAACAATCTGTCCTCTAAATATTATGAAGTTAGTTATGAATATCAATGTGACTAGGCTTCAACAGCTATCATTAAGGACCAAAACTACCTTGTGCAATAATTTAGCAGAACCTCTGTTCATTCCACAACATTCTGTCCTCTAAATATTATGAAGTTAGTTATGAATATCAATGTGACTAGGCTTCAACAGCTATCATTAAGGACCAAAACTACCTTGTGCAATAATTTAGCAGAACCTCTGTTCATTCCACAACAATCTGTCCTCTAAATATTATGAAGTTAGTAATGAATATCAATGTGACTAGGCTTCAACAGCTATCATTAAGGACCAAAACTACCTTGTGCAATAATTTAGCAGAACCTCTCTTCATTCCACAACAATCTGTCCTCTAAATATTATGAAGTTAGTTATGAATATCAATGTGACTAGGCTTCAACAGCTATCATTAAGGACCAAAACTACCTTGTGCAATAATTTAGCAAAACCTCTATTCATTCCACAACAATCTGTCCTCTAAATATTATGAAGTTAGTTATGAATATCAATGTGACTAGGCTTCAACAGCTATCATTAAGGACCAAAACTACCTTGTGCAATAATTTAGCAGAACCTCTGTTCATTCCACAACATTCTGTCCTCTAAATATTATGAAGTTAGTTATGAATATCAATGTGACTAGGCTTCAACAGCTATCATTAAGGACCAAAACTACCTTGTGCAATAATTTAGCAGAACCTCTGTTCATTCCACAACAATCTGTCCTCTAAATATTATGAAGTTAGTTATGAATATCAATGTGACTAGGCTTCAACAGCTATCATTAAGGACCAAAACTACCTTGTGCAATAATTTAGCAGAACCTCTGTTCATTCCACAACATTCTGTCCTCTAAATATTATGAAGTTAGTTATGAATATCAATGTGACTAGGCTTCAACAGCTATCATTAAGGATCAAAACTACCTTGTGCAATAATTTAGCAGAACCTCTGTTCATTCCACAACAATCTGTCCTCTAAATATTATGAAGTTAGTAATGAATATCAATGTGACTAGGCTTCAACAGCTATCATTAAGGACCAAAACTACCTTGTGCAATAATTTAGCAGAACCTCTCTTCATTCCACAACAATCTGTCCTCTAAATATTATAAAGTTAGTTATGAATATCAATGTGACTAGGCTTCAACAGCTATCATTAAGGACCAAAACTACCTTGTGCAATAATTTAGCAAAACCTCTATTCATTCCACAACAATCTGTCCTCTAAATATTATGAAGTTAGTTATGAATATCAATGTGACTAGGCTTCAACAGCTATCATTAAGGACCAAAACTACCTTGTGCAATAATTTAGCAAAACCTCTATTCATTCCACAACAATCTGTCCTCTAAATATTATGAAGTTAGTTATGAATATCAATGTGACTAGGCTTCAACAGCTATCATTAAGGACCAAAACTACCTTGTGCAATAATTTAGCAGAACCTCTGTTCATTCCACAACATTCTGTCCTCTAAATATTATGAAGTTAGTTATGAATATCAATCTAACTAGGCTTCAACAGCTATCATTAAGGACCAAAACTACCTTGTGCAATAATTTAGCAGAACCTCTGTTCATTCCACAACAATTAACGTGTGGAGGATGTAATAGCCATGGTGGATGATTTGATAAGGTTATGGGCTGCAGTTTAATATTATTTAAATGATTCCTGTTTAAGAAAACGTTGGCTCTGGCAGGGAACGGTACTTTTGAAGTATTGTTATCATAATGATCAGAATAATGCTGAATCCAGTTTACGCTGGAGAAGTAATCATTCAAAGGGTGTGTTAGCCGGCCTTTGATTCTGAAATAATAGGAAATGGTTAGCTGTAATCTTCTATGGTTTAGCGGTGGTTCGCCGGCCTCTACAAGAACGCTTGGAGCTGGACTCGATCGGAAGGCTCCCGTCGCTAGTCGCAACCCAGAGTGATGGATCGGATCGAGGATCTGAAGGGTCCTTGGACTAGCTCATCCATACACTGTGCAACCATAATCTAGCTTGGATCTTATCAAGCTCCTGTACAGCATGAGCATGCTTGGAGCTGGACTCGATCGGAAGGCTCCCGTCGCTAGTCGCAACCCAGAGTGATGGATCGGATCGAGGATCTAAAGGGTCCTTGGACTAGCTCATCCATACACTGTGCAACCATAATCTAGCTTGGATCTTATCAAGATTAAACTTTAAAGTCCTTTTCTCAAAACTATGTTTTTTTCAAATCGGTCGATACTCTTTTGCCCGATCAACCTACAATTTTAACTGCCACTTCATTGAATTATAACGATTTTATGACCGATTTTTAAATAGAAAATGAATAATTGTTTCTTCACAAAAAATTAATATTTGTTTAAAATCCTACGTGCTTTACTAGATTTCACCTTTTTCTTTTGAAATTATTCTTCAACTGACCCTTTTTCTCACAATCTTCTTATCTTCGTGGTAGGCGGAAGGTCAAAAAATAAAATCTTCACCACTCAGTCTCACCAACTAAATGTGTGAAACATGTAGGGACGAAATAAAGTTGGTGAGACTGAGTGGTGAAGATTTAATTTTTTGACCTTCCGCCTACCACGAAGATAAGAATATTTTTTTTTATTATTTTATAATGATAGCTGTTGAAGCCTAGTTAGATTGATATTCATAACTAACTTCATAATATTTAGAGGACAGAATGTTGTGGAATGAACAGAGGTTCTGCTAAATTATTGCACAAGGTAGTTTTGGTCCTTAATGATAGCTGTTGAAGCCTAGTTAGATTGATATTCATAACTAACTTCATAATATTTAGAGGACAGATTGTTGTGGAATGAACAGAGGTTCTGCTAAGTTATTGCACAAGGTAGTTTTGGTCCTTCTTTTCTGTGCATTAATTTCTGTTTTTTTCTTTGTTTCTTGTCATTTTAGCTGACGAAGGCTACCAAAGAGTAGCCAAAACGTCCTGAATATAGATTTTTTACAAAAATCGTATTGAGGTTTTTTAGCCGAATCCCAACTATTCCATGTTTGCTTTTAAAGTTTAATGTTCTGAAATGTTCATGTTATTTCTTACTTACTTGTAATAAAGATAGAAAAAATAAATAAAAATAAATAAAAATAACTCGGGATCGGGACTTCACTCTGGAAATCGTATTTTTTTTTTGCATATTCAAAAAAAATTACTTTACAAACACACTCTTGGATATTACTTTTGATTAGTTAAGGAAGAGCTCATAAAAAAAAAAAAAAAAAAAAAAAAAAAAAAAAAAAAAAAAAAAAATTGATCGCTACAACGGAAACCGCCTTGGCAGCAAGCCATAGTTTACATTGGGAATCCGAAATTGATTGAATTCTTTTATGAGAATACACATCAAGGGAATTACCTCTATATGTCCACGTGCGAACAAAAATAAATATCTGTGATGTATGTATAAATATCTGTGATGTATTACCTCACACCTGTTCGGAGAGGCTGTTAGCAGTACTACCGGTGGAGTAATAGATGCACTGACGATGAGAACCATGTTCTCGAAAAGCTTTTGCTAATAAATACTTTGAAAAACAGTGGAGAGACATTATTTTTCTACCTTCTACGAAAAATAAATATTTAAAAGTATGGGATCTAGCGGACAGTCTGATGAAGCTAACAAAGATGCCGGAATAATTTTTTTTTCATTTAAAATAAATAATGACAACAAAAAAGTGAAAGGGTTTTGTGAATTTTCATTGTGAGTACACTTTGAGATATTAAATGAATACAAAACATAAAAACCACATCTCGATAAAGAAACTCATAACCGAGTAATTTCATCGATACGCTCTCAATAACAATAAAAATCTCAAAAACTTTGTTCATTGCTGTCAAAAACTGTAAGCCAACAATACTGATAAGGAGCCTTTAGAAGTTGGTATCAGCGTAGGCGGGCTTGTTGTAGGACAAAAGGGAATTTTGGCATGGTTTAGTCTTGCTGACAGCCCCCTATCGCCTGCAGTCGAAGCATTGTACGTCCTGAGTACTCCACCGATATGCTTTCACAGCCAATCTCTTGTCGTTTTATCATTACCAATGTCAACTCGAGTGGTCATAAATACTAAAAGCCCTTGTTTTAGGAGTATACTAAAAAAAAAAAAAGAAGTTTTTCTAGGCCCTAAACCTCTTGTTGTTGCCTTAGGAACTGCGTACCCCAAAACCATAACGACAAACCACAGCTTGTGTAAACGCTTTAAAAGATCAATAGTTCAAGAAGAGCTTCGACAACCGAAAGCTCACAAACAATAACCAAGCCACTCCGAAAAATAGAAAGAATGTGGTGGATTATAGTTGTCTATTACATTACGACCCTTCATAAAAATATTTGTTGAATACAAAACTTTCAGTAGTGAGTACGTCTAATATTCATGTTGGGTGCAATTATGCCTCCGTAAAAGCCAGTAGACTACCAATAACTCAATCGCTGATGAATTCTTAACTTCATCTGGCATCTGGTGTATTTTCTTGTTCATTTTGCAAACGAAAAATGTTTAAATCATAATCAACATTTAAAAACATCCTTTAGTCGTTTATAGTTTATAATACTAGTGTAACTATAAAAAGTTTTAATAAATTTCTAAAGTGTGCAAATTATTATTTTGGAACGAAAAATATAAATGTTGGTAACTTGTTAAGCTAAAAAGCTAAGTGTTTCGGAAGAGAACACCTTTTTGGGTTGTTCAAACGGCATTTTTTCACAATGACTTTTGTCAAATGAACTTTCGAACGAATTTTCTCAAACTAACATGGAGACTAGAAATAAAATAGCTGAACAAAAGATACGGACTACTTAGACGACTCCTTGGACCTTCACCCAAATTATCGATAAAGAACAAACATACGATATACAAAACAATTATTCGACCCATATGGACAAACGGACTCCGAGGACAACAACATCCAACTCTGCAAAAACATCCAACATAAACAGAATACACACATTCCAATCAATAGTTCCCAGCGAAATTGGCAATGACCCATTCTTTGTCCCAAGCAACACCCTTTACATTCATCCTAAGTCATATTTGTCCATGACCTTGCTAAAATACGTTTACTAACGTTCAATCTAAATTATCTCACCACCCTAATCCTGAAAGTCTATCCTTATCTTCCCAATCCCATCCAGACAATCCTCCCAGGAGGCTTAAGAGACAGTGGCCCCGAGATCATTTACTTACCTGATCTTAAAGTGATCATTAAAATATTTATTGAGAGGAGATCGTTGACCGTAGATGATGCAAGGTAGGGATTGTCGGGGTTCGGTCACTGCTACTTAATAAAACTACATTTTATCATAAAAATGGTTTTATTGTGCCGACGTTTCGGCTTGAACTTCAAGCCTTCATCAGGGCTGTAAAAAACAAGTAGGACGGATGTAATACTGAAATATACATATATATATATATATATATATATATATATATGCCTACATACACAAATACACATACATATATACATACATATATATATGGAAAAAGACAAAACATAAAATGCTAGAACATAATATATAGAAGAACAATGTGCTCTAGGATACCAATGTGTTTCGATTATTAGGAAAACAGATATAAGAATAACAGATTACATATTAGATTAGATATAAGAATAACAATATGGCCTTACCGACGGGAAGATAGAGAACTATTCCTCACAAATGCGGGATCATTTCTGACAGTTAATACAGAGAATATAGAAGATGAAAGAAAGAGCGGCGAAGTACAGTAAGGGGTCATAAAGTCATAAAATGTTGTGTTAATGGAAAGGGAGGCAGGTATAAAGGGCTATATTGCAGGCGGTATAGGGGATTAGGATGGAGTTTTTAATAAATGGAAGATGTTGGAGTAGGTAGAGGAGATGACTTCTTTGTCAATTTTGTCATTAACTGGGTTATATGACAAAATTGACAAAGAAGTCATCTCCTCTACCTACTCCAACATCTTCCATTTATTAAAAACTGCAATATAGCCCTTTATACCTGCCTCCCTTTCCATTAACACAACATTTTATGACTTTATGACCCCTTACTGTACTTCGCCGCTCTTTCTTTCATCTTCTATATTCTCTGTCCATTGGGTTGTCCAGAACCCCCCCCCCCCCTCACCAACTCCTTTCTTCCTATGTTTCCCTGTATTAACTGTCAGAAATGATCCCGCATTTGTGAGGAATAGTTCTCTATCTTCCCGTCGGTAAGCCCATATTGTTATTCTTATATCTAATCTAATATGTAATCTGTTATTCTTATATCTGTTTTCCTAATAATCGAAACACATTGGTATCCTAGAGCACATTGTTCTTCTATATATTATGTTCTAGCATTTTATGTTTTGTCTTTTTCCATATATATATGTATGTGTATTTGTGTATGTAGGTATATATATATATATATATATATATATATATATATATATATATATATATATATATATATGTATATTTCAGTATTACATCCGTCCTACTTGTTTTTTACAGCCCTGATGAAGGCTTGAAGTTCAAGCCGAAACGTCGGCACAATAAAACCATTTTTATGATAAAATGTAGTTTTATTAAAATATTTATTTACTCGGCTCTGGAAGAACCAACAATGTTTGGCTTTTTGCGGCTACAATTTTCTTTAAATTGATGACCAATTTAGTAATATTCCATTATTATTTTGATAGACTATAACTATTAAATGCATGAATTATTTATTGACTAACTCTGAAATGAAGTCTAGTGATGATCTGAAATAGTATGTAGAGGAGGAAGGCCCGGGTACAATGACCAGGTAGGATTCTATAGGCTATCAGGAGCCATTGTCTTCCTTTCACTGCTTCTAGTGTCAGTGTTTGTACTTTTTTCTGTCGGTGGGGGCTTGTGTTTTGGGGGGGCAGCTGGTGTTGGTCTGTCGAGGAATGCAGGGGTTTTCAAAACCTTTTCAACAAACAGAATCCTCCTTCTGTCATCACATGTCATTCTTTCTACTCCCGTCCTAATATACCGCCGTTCCAAAGAGTTTATTTCCGAACTCGTCGGCTTTATTAGTAACATTCACAATGAGGTATATCAACGTCAATACATCATTCGAAGAATGATTCTTTTTTCGAACTTTCGAATGCCTGATGGGATATGTTTTGTGCAAACTCGGCACATTTTGGCTTGTTATTTTTGATCGGGGGTTTTTCAATAGATTCCCCTTTGCTAATACTCTCCCCATAATCTCTCTTTCTCCCTCTCTCTCTTTTCTCTTTTTGTGTTTCACTATTTTGATTAAAAATGCACCGTGGGTTTTAGCTCTACAGTTCAATATCCCAACAAGCGAATAACAGAGCCACACACACACAAAAAAAAAAAAGTTCGAACCCAGAGAGCTCACCATGTTTACTATGTTTTCGGGGTCACTGAATCCGAATCCTGGGGATCAGATAAACCCCAGCACTTCTTGGTTAAGGCCTAACCCCAACAATGTCATGATTTAGAATATTTTACACTATAGTCATTTATTCAAGTTGTTAATCAAAATAAACGACTATGCCCCAGCTCAAAAATACAAATCGTTTCTCATTGTCCCACGCACTAGATTGATCCATTTGGGGCCAAGTCACATCTTTTTATATATATGAGTTTAATCAAAAATTAACGTTTTTGCTTGCATTTAATATATTTTCTGTTGCAAAAATATCTTTGAGTTCTTATACAAAAATTATCCAAGGCCATCGGGACTCGTACTAACGAGTGGTGTACTTTGAAAACTAGGCCATTAGCGACGACATCCATTGTGCAGCAGGGAATATTCTCAAAGGGCCCTGGAATGAGAAAAACCCCTGCTGCTGGTGGGACTCGAACCCACCATCTCCCGCATGAGAATCCAGCCTTAGCTACTCGGATAAACTACGGGGAAATAAAAAAAATATATACATATATATATATATATATATATATATATATATATATATATATATATATACAAATTTTAACCACTATCATTTTCGGTCTCTAGGGGTTCTGAAACGCAAAATTTTCTAGTCGGCACTTCCTTATAAGCGGGTTTCCTCCCTATGGGGGAGGGAGGAACCGCGCTAATAAAAAAATAAAAAAAACTCTTTAAAAATGCATTTTTTATTTTAACAATTATTTAATTTATTTATTTACATGATTTGTGTTATTGACAATAAACGTAAAGAAATAGTTAAAAAATATAAAAGAAGGGAACTTTTAATGTTTAATTTAGTCGCTGCTTAGGAATTTTTGAAGTAAAACATCAACTTAGTTTTTCTTGTTTCCAGTTATAAATTATTACTAATTACTCTTTTGAGTCATCATTAAGTTAATTAAAAGAATTTGCAATATTATTAGTTCTGAGAACAAGAATAAGAATTGGAATAAATAACGAATTCCTGAAAGTAAACACTTTTTTTTTTAGAATTTCATGAAGTTCTCGAGTTTAACGACCTTAGAATTATGCAGTTAATTATGCTATTATAATCATCTCCATTTTACAACATTAAAATCTTATGCTTCAGAATTTCATTTCCCTCCCCCCCCCTTTAAGAAGGTAATGAAATTCCAGCCGATAAATCTACAAGAAGTCTCATTAATAAAAGTCACTAAGAACTAACATCATCGCTCTTGTCCATAAAAACCTTGTGTTTTAAATTGCCCTCCCTTAAACGGTGCGCATAATGAAAGAGCGAATTTCGTCCTTTTTTATGCGCTGTTTACAGATCTACTTCTGCAGGTCGTTAGTTTTTATTAATGTATGACCTTTTATGGCCATTAAATATGCTTTGCCCGCCTTATAATGTGTCATCAGGAGTTGGCACTTAGATTTTTTTTTTGCGATGTTTGCGCCATTATCAGCTTTCAATTCCATGTCGACTATCCGTGATTGCAAACCATTCAAAAAGCTCAGCGTTTTTTTGGTTGCGGAAAAACTAATCGGTGATGGCTTGTTAGCACATTAAACAAATATAACAATTGCAATATAGACAAAAGCACGTCACGCAGGAGCTGCATAACTAAGCACTTTCCTCAGAATTTGGGTAGTGTAGACTGCTTTCCAGAACAATTTGCTTAAAATATCCTACATAAATAAAATATATACATGAATAGTTCTCAATTAATTTTGTAATGAGTAACTGATCAATTATTAATTTGCTTCCAGAGTTATGTTTACACATGGTACCTACTACACTACGTAATAAATACAAAAAACCTCATATTATCGTATTTTGATCTAACGCAGGAACAGGATACAGTCCCTCAAGTGGTAGAAAGCGCTCCTTGCGGTGGCTTTGTGAACCTACGTCTGGCGGGCTTTTCTATTGAAATGTATTACAAATTAAACCCCCGCTTTCCGATTGACCGATTCAGCTCATTTTTACAACACTTCTTTCTCCCACGAGTTACCCACGACGTATACCGCGTTTCGTTACAATACAGCAGAAATCACGACCGGTATGAGTATATTAGGAATTTGGGTCCGGAGTAAACCCCACCTTCTAATGAACCGATTTAGTTTATTTTTACAACACACATTTACCTGTAGATTACCACTACGAATACCGAGTTTCGTCGAAATATACCAAAAATCACGGCTGGTAGTGGCGAACCGATTTAGTTAATTTTTATGTCTCACTTTTCTCTCTATATTACCACTACGTATACCAAGTTTCGTTGAAATATAACAAATATTACGGCTGACATAGTCAAATTAGTGTTTTGGGTTCGGGGCAAACCCCCCCTTCCGGTGGACCGACTTTGGTGGTTAACGAACTCGTTCAATCGTTTGCTAATTGAATGCTATATACCAAGTTTCGTGACGGATAAACACAAACTCTGGCCGCTATCGTGTTAACAGACATATATATATATATATATATATATATATATATATATATATATATATATATATAAATTTTAACGGGGGTCATTTTCGGTGTCTACTAGGTAGGATCGATAAAGATTTGAAGACATTTTTCAAAAATTCCGTCACGAGTCCAACCTCAATAGCTACTTTCCTTCGGAGGAAAGTGCTAAAAAGCATAATATTAATATATATATATATATATACACATATACATATATATAGCTACCCGTGTCATTCAGTAAAGCCGTGCGTGTCCTTCTGTGGTGGTATTAAACTTTTCAATACTATTTGGAGAATTTATCCAACATTTTTCAACAGTGGAGTATTAAGCTTATATTAATCAATTTGTTATTAGAATAGCGTCCAATTTAACAAACAATTATGGAAAATAACAATTGATTCTATTCTCTTTGATTGACCTAATCAATATAATTATTGGAAGGGTTACTTCCTACAATCCTAAATGTCAAAACCACGTGAATGCTCATTATTGGACGAGTTAATTGGTATTGGTTATAGAATTATGTTGTCAATATCACACAAAAGATTAATTGATCAATATAGTTTGTGGTTGAACTAATTAATGAAGGGGGGGGGGGATGCGGTGCCTTGTGCTTCCAGGTAGGTCTCTTTGAATAGGCGAAGATTTCTGAATAGCAGCCTGTTTGTTTGTTTCTGTCTCTCTTTGGGCGAGCAATGCTTTCGGTTTCTCTTTCTCTCTCTTTCTTAAAGGGTTTCTCGTCTTTTCTTCTCCCTGCTTTCTGCTCGCCGTCCTCTTACAATCAGGATTCCAATGTGTAGGAAGGGAACGAGACTAAAAGGGGACTGTCATTAGACCTTAGGGGCCAGTGGTCAATGGAACTCTAGCTCCTTTTTTTTTTGTCTGAACGTATCTGAAGTTCTATTTATCGGGGTGAGGATCCTCTCAATGAACGACTCCCTTTGGAACGGTTCTCTCCTTCCATAAGTCACGCCGTACAAAGAACGGGAATGTTGAGTCACCAGAAGGTACCAGTGTCTCTTACAAGTAAGATGCAATACTGATATCAAGAAATTGCGCATTATTATTGGAAAGGCTCACATGGAACCCAAACACACGACTGAAAAGACAAGAGCTAAACAGGAGATATGGACTCCTACGACGACCACTCGGCCCTACTTCAAAGCTTACGACACAAAACAAACTCACTATTTACAAAACAATAATCAGACCTATCTGGACTTACGGACTTGAATTATGGGGAACAGCAAAACACTCAAACATACAACGAATACATGCATTCCAATCCAAAGTCCTTCGAAGAATAGTCAACGCTCCCTTTTATGTCTTCCAACAAAACCCTACACAACGACCTTAATATTCCCTTCGTAAACGATCTCACCAAATCCCGATTCCTGACCTTTCATTCCAAATTGTTTTATACTTATAGGTAATAGTGTTGACCTAGAGAAAACGTTGTTGCTTATGATACTGTCAGTTTCCAGTTGTGGCCCAATAAATTTCCTTCTCTTTGAGATTTTAACAAAAGATCAAAGCATATGAATAATTACTCCTATTACTTTAATAATGGCACTAGGTGTAAGAACGGAACCGCGCTAAGATGACGCAGCTCCTGCGAGTCGGACGTTTCTACAGATGCGCCCTGGATTATGCCAGTTTTGAATTTCATTAAAACTAATAAGAACTACTGAAAGAAGGTAGGGATTGTCGGGGTTCGGTCACTGCTTCTTAATAAAAGTACATTTTACAAATGAAAATGGTTTTATTGTGCCGACGTTTCGGCTTGAAATTCAAGCCTTCTTCAGGGCTGTAAAAACAAGTAGGAGCCGAAACGTCGGCAACAATAAAACCATTTTCACTGTAAAATGTAGTTTCATTAAGCATCAGTGACCGAACCCCGACAATCCCTACCTTGCATCATCAACGGTCAACGATCTCCTCTCAATGAACTAGTGAAATGATTTTAGTTCTATAGCCATCTAGTAGTACATTCATTTTAATAGCGAAGAATATTAGCAAAACTATTTTAATACTGAAGGCAATTAAGAAATATATTTAAATAATGAAGACTATTAAGAAATCTATTTTAATTTTTAAGCAAAACTTTTTTTTTATTTATTTATTCGAAATAAGCCACCCTTACAACACAAGTAGTCCACCCGCCTTAAAATATATTAATATACTGAAGATACAAAAATAAGTATATGAAGCAATTAACTCGCTAAAAATGGATTTCAACAAAGACACTTCGCTTAAAACAAATCCCCCCCCAAAATAATTTTATTTCATTCCGTTGTGCAGTGTTATTAATTGTTTAAGCAACGCTAATATCAACACACTTTAAGGGAGATGAATCGAAATTTTCATCACACATTGACCCATTAAATATTCTGTGAGTGTAAAAGGGGTGGCTTCGTCGTAAACGATATTAAATATTATGTAATCTGCCGACGAGGCAAGGGGCGGTGTTATTGAACTCTGCACACATAACATCATTTATGTAATGTAGAAGCTAAAACAAAGGCACCCCTGCCCCCTATCGTATATTCATAAAACAACTTAGGACCTCGCCCAAAACACAGGAGTATTAAAAGGTTAACAACCAACAACACACTTCACCGGTAATTGAAAAGATTACTTAATTACAATCTCCTCATTATTCAGCATTCCAAATTTTTTTTTTGAGGGGGGGGGGTTGCAAGCTCAATTAGCTTTGTTAGCGTATTTTCATGTAATATTTGTCCACAATGTAATTCGGATACTTAAGTTTTTTTTATATAATTATTTACTGTAATTTCATCTAAACGAATTTTATTAAAATGATTTGTCCCAACTGAGAGATATAATTTATTTTGGGGGTTTTTAGTACACATTTTTACTGACTAAATCAAAGTTTCGGGGGCGAGGGCAGTCCTCCCCCATATATGCCAATGAAATTACATAATGATTCATACCCTCCGCATTATGGGTGGTCTTGGCTTTTTGTCCTATTGTGAGTCCTAAAATGATCAACACAACCTTACTTAAAACTTGACAAACTCCAGGTATTTTTTGACTTTAGTTGACCACCTGATCAACATTTACATTTAGGCTTCCAATATGCAATAATCGTATGCTGTCTACATGCTTGGATGTCTCATCCTTGTTCCAAACCACGTGATGACCTGATCTTCATGGTGTGCATAAACTTATTCATGGTACAATGGCCAAAATATGATATACAGTCGCCATAATCTCCCGAAAGTCCTTTCTGGCCATAAACTTGAAGATTTCCTTCTTGCCTTAACTTCTCTGATCTATGAAGGCCATTTTATAGGGAATTTGTTGTCCTCCCCGAAGTTTATTAAATTATTCTTACTCTTTTGTAACAATTGCCTCTTTAGCAGAGGTTTTCAACTTTCAGTTTTCGTCATCGGGCTGTTTTTACATACCTTTGAGGGCCCCAAGGAAATGAATCTCCCTCAATATAAAGAAGCCATCAATAATATGCGATTCATAAGAACTAGGAACAAAGAAATGTGGGTGACAGGGAGAGCCAAAAAGAGAGAGGGAGAGAGAGTGAGAGAGAGAGAGAGAGAGAGAGAGAGAGGAGAGAGGGAGAGAGAGAGAGAGAGAGAGAGAGGGAGTGAGAGAGAAAGAGAGAGAGAGAGAGAGAGAGAGGGCGAGAGAGAGAGAGAGAGAGAGAGAGAGAGAGAGAGAGAGAGAGAGAGAGAGAGAAAGAGAGAGAGAGCGCTTGGATTGGGAACAGCCCCGGATGGAAGCGGAGCATCGACGTTTATGTCAAGCTTCGGGACAAGTTCGCAGATCCACCCCCTGCCAAGTTTAACTCCCCCTGATTGAATTAGATCTAGGCACCCCCCTTCCTCCAATCCACCCCCCCCCCCCCTACCCCCAATCTACCCCCCGTGACGTCATTCCCTACAAACACATATCCGACAGCGGCTTCCCTGATGGCACTTAAGAAGCCCGGAGTGTAAGCACTAACCAACTACTGACCTGATTAGATTCAACTTGGGGTTCCGAGTATACAAACATAAGGATTAAACCAATTCTAACTTTAACCATATATGAAGGGCACACTGCAACCCACTCTGGCGACCAATCAATTAAAAACTAATTCAAGTGATTGTTGTTCCTAGGGGAAGTTGTTTCTATTATTTATTTAAACTACATTTGTCTAGGGTCGCCCAGAATTAAGTTAATAAAGTTTTTGCTGAGTCTGCCATAGCCCTACCAATGTAATACTAATTACATAAATACAGATCAATCTTCTAACGTTTCTCCTGAAATGCCAAAATGTATGAAAGTTAGGCCACTGATAAAGCGCACATACACAAAAATTGGACTTTAACATGGTGCTTCAATAACTCTAAACTAAATAGATACACGTTAAGAGCAGAAGAAAGTCAGATACTTAATAATATTCTTATTTCTTTATTTTTTAGTACATCCTTTATATGAAAATATCGGGTAATATGATATATGTTACAATATGAGGGTTCTATGCTCAAGGCCTCATAACTTCACCCTCGATTAACGTCAGAAGGACGCTCAGATGACGTTGAAAGGGGCCTACACAAGCTCCCTTCTTGTCCAACTAATGCTTGAATGTAAGAGAGGTCGGTGAGCCAAAGACATTCAATCTCTTGAATAATCTTTATACGAAAAATGTTCAATAACAGAGACACAATTTAAACACGTCCAAGAAAGTCTCACCGCGGAACGTTTTGACGGAAACAAAACCTCATCTGACTACACTTTGCTCTAGATTGAATTGTATGCCCGAATATGAGATATTTTCAGTTGCTGAAGGTCCTCTTCAATTAAGGAACAAGTACAAAGAAATTTGATCATCGGAAGACTCACCAGTCAGGATATTACCGATCGCAATTTAGACAGGAGGTTACCCCAAAAATCCAAAATTATTCGTACTTGTTGACAAGAAAGCATGATGAAAATGTGTAGGCTCCACATGATCCATACAGGTTCTGCTGAGTCCAAGATAAAAATACTAAAATTTTGTTGGAGAATGCTGGATGGTGGAAAATTGATGTTCCAAGGATGAAAAAAATGGTCGAAAATTCCCACAAGTGTTTTATTGGCAAAACGTTTTCAGGGACTTAGCCCCATTTTCAATGCCCATGATTTGGCTCTTATTCAGCCGAGCCTTGCTCCTAGACTCCAGGAGATTCTAGGAGCAAGGCTCGGCTGAATAAGAGCCAATGCATGGGCATTGAAAATGGGGCTAAGTCCCTGAAAACGTTTTGCCAATAAAACACTTGTGGGAATTTTCGACCATTTTTTTCATCCTTGGTACTAAAATTTTCTTCTTCTTTCTGCGGTGCCTTTTCAAGGGTCGAAGAGCCTCACTAAATTGCAGCCATACTTTCCGGTTCCTGAAAATCTGCTTCATCTGATGAGGGTGTTTGTGTCTTTTTCCCTCCAATCCTCAGGAAATTTTGATTCAGAGCCGTCCTCACGGTATTTTCCCAGAGGGTAAAAATTCTTGACATTTGATCGGTTTTCTTCCATACTTCATACCTGCCAAAACTATCTTAGCTACCGGGTTTATCTTAGCTACCGGGTTTAAGTGTAGACCACAGTTCTGTCACCTCAAACTGTTCTCTTAATGTTTCATAATACTGAAATGATTTGCCTAAATATTTTGTGAAAGACCGACTTACTTGTTAGTAGCAAAAATACACTCCTGTATGTACAACCAATTAGAGTGTTCCTTTACTTATGGAGAAAAAATGTCCACTTTTTGCCAAAACATGTATCTTGCAGTAACCAGAATATCGTACAGGTATTTCTGAAGTGACACAACTCAAAAATCGGTGTTTTTCAGTTATGACTTTGAATGACATTGGTAAATATCTCTTTATCAACCATCAAAACTGTATGTACCGAGTTTCAGAGCTTGTTGTCAGTCATTCTGTCTTAATGATATGCCCCCTGCATAGGCAAGAGGACACATTTTTTTTTATTTGTGTCACTTTAGAAATACTAGTGCGATATGTCCCAGACCGGTCGTACGAGGTTTATTCAACTTTTCGCAAGTATACATTAATTTAACTCGCTAAAAAAAAAGCTAAGTTCATACTAACCAATCTTTTTTAATAAGCTCAACTACTTTATTAGGCATTCATGAGGCCTACAACTCGGAACTATAGAATCGGAAGGGTTCTTGAGGATGCAACATCCAGAAAGATCCGCTTAGAATTCCACCGGAGAAAAGGTACTCTGGTAGGTCTTGAATGGAGTTGGTGCAGAGAGTGCAAGAACCATGCAATCCTATATATAAAACCTCAGGGGGTTTTTCCTACTAGCCATTAAAGCCTCTAGAACGAATGCAGTTTGACTTGAAGTACTTCTAATTGCATCATTCCACCTATAGATGGGGCTAATAGAGTTCTTGTGGATCTACCGATCACATTGCAAGCCAAGGCTCTTTCATGCTTTTTTGCATATTAGTTTTAATGAACTCTCTCTCTCTCCCTCTCCCTCTCTCTCTCTCTCTCTCTCACTCTCTCTCTCTCTCTTACCCTCTCTCTATCTCCCCTTTCTCTCTCTCTCATTTCTTTTATGCCATTTCATTTCCAAGTTTAATACATGATCGCCCTACGCTACAGCCTTCATAAATAACTTTTCATGAGCGCTAATTATTTCGATCTTATGAAGGGCTTTCTTTTATTTTGTCGAGAGGAATGCAATTTTTATTGTTTTGTTATTAAGTGTCTAATTTCCATATAGTGGTTTATTTTTTTATTTATTTTTTTAATTCTTCATTAATTCATTCTATAAATAATGAAATATTGATAAATTTACTGAAAAAAAACAACAACGATTTTAGTCAAAATGAGAGGCCAAAAATTTGCCACTGTTTATTTTATCAGTAAACTTTTTCAGGGACTTGGCCTTATATTCAAGCCCACAAACTCTATGAGCAAGGCTCGGCTTGACAATGCTCGGCTAAAAAAATAAACTTTAACTCAGAAGAACTAGTCGCATATAGTGATTCAAATTTTGCAAATATTCCCGCAACAAGAAGGAGTACATCTGGTCAAGTTTTATTCTATGCTGGTGGACCAATCAGTTGGTGCTGTAGAAAGGAACCAATTTTTGCGAGAAGCAGTACAGAAGCAGAGTTTATTGCCGCAGCAGAGTGTAATAAAAAGCAGTATCTGAAGAGCCATCTTGAAGGACTTAAAAATGAAGAGGTCATGTGTTTCTTGACCTGGGCAATTACAGAGTACCATCAGTAGAACCAAGAAAGGAACAACGTAATTAAAAAGTAATCAATTCGACTTGCGGTACGACTCCAAGAAAATTTTCTGAAGGACTCCTCGACATCAAGCACTGTGGAACGGAAGATCAATTTGCTGAAGGACTCCTCGACATCAAGCACTGTGGAACGGAAGATCAGTTTGCTGAAGGACTCCTCGACATCAAGCACTGTGGAACGGAAGATCAGTTTGCTGAAGGACTCCTCGACATCAAGCACTGTGGAACGGAAGATCAGTTTGCTGAAGGACTCCTCGACATCAAGCACTGTGGAACGGAAGATCAGTTTGCTGAAGGACTCCTCGACATCAAGCACTGTGGAACGGAAGATCAGTTTGCTGAAGGACTCCTCGACATCAAGCACTGTGGAACGGAAGATCAGTTTGCTGAAGGACTCCTCGACATCAAGCACTGTGGAACGGAAGATCAGTTTGCTGAAGGACTCCTCGACATCAAGCACTGTGGAACGGAAGATCAGTTTGCTGAAGGACTCCTCGACATCAAGCACTGTGGAACGGAAGATCAGTTTGCTGAAGGACTCCTCGACATCAAGCACTGTGGAACGGAAGATCAGTTTGCTGAAGGACTCCTCGACATCAAGCACTGTGGAACGGAAGATCAGTTTGCTGAAGGACTCCTCGACATCAAGCACTGTGGAACGGAAGATCAAAGCGTCAATATATTAACTAAAGTCTTGGGTTTAAAAACGTTTAACCTTTTCAAATCTAATCTTACATATTCTAAATGTGTCTTAAGCATACATTTTATTAAAACAGATTATTACATTAAAATTATAGAATAAAAATTTAATAATTGCGGGGGTTGTCAAATATGTTTAAATTAATTATTAAATATATAATTATTATTTTGTTTTAACATTGTAAAATAAATAGGACAACACTGTTTGGAACAGGAAGGTTATAGTGTGTAATTAAGGAAACAAAAAAAAAATTAAGTGTACCACAGCGCTAATGGCCGAGATGTCGATGCGCCATAAAAAATTAAAAAAAAAATAATTAAGTGTTTCACTTTGGATGTTCTTTATTTACTCGAACAAAAATAACTAAATAAAGTTTCTCCTGAATGAGTAATTGTATCAATATTTATCAATTTTTTTAACAAATTTTGATATTAGTTTTTTTACAAATAGTCAGATTTCCATAAACGTGATTTAAAATTTCTCTTATAAAAGAAACGAAATATGAGCATTTCTTTGAACCTTCATCACTTTGATCTCTATAAATTTAACAGGTTGACTTAGTGCAATTTTACAAGAAATACTGACGAACGAAAGATTTAAAATCAAAGAAATATTCATTGCAAGGTTAATTTACAGAAAATGGTCTTTTCGTTCTTTTTCCTGTTTTGATGGACGGAAGGACAACTTCTACTGTTTAAATAAAGCCTTGTTTAACAAGTTTTTTAATTTTCCTCTTAGTCAAAGTGGGTCTGGAATCACCATCGCTTAGATTTTTTACTAAAAATAAATCCACATAAATATAAAAAAGTCCGACTCGCAGGAACTGCGTCATCTTGGCGCGGTTACATATCGAAGAGATGGAATAGATTAGCATAAAAAATCACAGGAAACTGACAGTAGCCAACTTACAAAGAAGCGGATAATTCTTAATCTGTATAAGTCAATACCTTTATTTACTGAAAACGTACTTATTCTTTGACCTCTGCTGAAAAGGCTCTATTATAAACAACCAAAAATTCGTTGTCATTTTAAGTATCTTGTTTTATTAGCAAATTCGTTTTACTGTAATAACCAACTGTAAATATGTGCTTCATGGCGAATAAAATTCCATTCTGTCGTGGGTTAAATCTTTCTATAAAATAAGAAATAACGATAACTTCAGTTGGAGGCTATGAGGAAGGTTATATAGACAGCAGAATTCAAAACAAACTACGTCATCATGATTAGCCACAGCCATCTTGATTACCACAGCCACTCCAGACTTATTATTACCAATAGCTTTCACCGTTTCTTAGCTTATTTTACTACTATACTAATTTTACTGATAAATGCAATTTATAACAAGAAACAACCATTTAAAAAGTGATATAAACAAAGAGAAAAAACCCTTTCAAAACAACAAAACAAACACATTTTAAGTTTTAAGCGCTTATATCTCTGATTGACGTTGCCCCATCGAATATTGCTTCAGAACCTTTTTTGTAGAGAATTAAGTAAGCATTCGAATGGTCACCTTCCACTTATCACGATTTCCCAACCGTTATCGAGATATTTACGAAAAATGTATGAAGATCCGAAAACTTTTCATGTCTATTAATAAAATAATTTTTTTCGCATACTTCCTTAATCCAAATATAACCAAAATTTAAACATCTTAGTTGGGATTAATTTCCAAGTTGTAGAAAATATTTCAATTGAATCCCGCTATTTTAAGTACTCACAAAAATATAATGACTTACAAAAACATTGATTTCACTTTTCTCAGGAACAGTTACAGATATCGCCTTAAAAATGGTTTCATTCGTTTTCTTATGTCAAGAAACGTATAAAACAAGTACCTGCAAGCATATAAACTCAAAAACGTAAGCGTTACGATTTTTTTGCGCGAATTTCGCCCCAAACCCTATCTTCTAGTGGGCGGATTCTGCTGGTTAACGAACTTGACCTTTCAAATTAGACGACAGATTTTTATGCTAAATTTCGTTAAAATCGGACCATTTTTGAGCTTACTAGAGCGCGAACAGACAAGCATATATATAAATATATACATATATATATATATATATATATATATATATATATATATATATATATATATATATATATATTTATATATATATATATATATATATATATATATATGTATATATATATATATATATATATATATATATATATATATATATACAAATTTGAGCCACCTATATTTTCGTGATCTATAGGGTCTGAAACGTGAAAGTTTCTAGTCGGCACTTCCGGATTGCGTCATGAGGTCAACCTCATAAGCGGGTTCTCCCTATGGAGGTAGGGAGGAACCGCGCTAAAATAAAAATTAATAATAGGTTTGTAACGAACAATTTACTCAATGAAAAATTGAAACATGATACATCCCTCATTTTGAACGCCGACGAAAAATTATTTACATAAATTCAATCTTATGTACAGACATATGACCCGGTCCTGTACGACTGTACATTACTGGACGGATATGATAATACTCATCAACAACCTGAAAATATGAACCTTTTCTTACTGACAAACCCGAGTTAAATATTTCATGAAATTTGATACATTCATTAAAAACTTCAATTTTAAAACAGTCAATCAACTCATCTGGTTATTACATATGTATTTTTCTTTTTTTTCTTATTTTAGTTTAAAATTATTATTATTTCGTATTTATGTTAATATATGTGGATACTATCATTTTATGTAGTTATTCAAATATGCGTAGTATCCAGAAAGGATACTCCAATGCTTGGTCGTTGGTATTTAAATTTAATACCACCATAATAAAAATATCTTTGGAAATTTTATTTTAGCCGTGGTAAAAAGTAAAAAAACGGAACAAAAAAAAAACAAAAACGACTCTATCTAGGAAAGTCTGTTTGACACATTTTAGGCATTCAAAAAAATTTATAATATTTTGTATTTTGATACAAGGCTTTGACCATTACACTAAAATAACACCGCATAAACTTTATAAAGAATCGAATAAAGTTTCCAGCGGAATGCAAAGGTCTTTCTAGAAATAGAGAGAAAATATAGATAGAAAGTGAGAGTGGCGGGGGGGGGGGGAAGATTGATGGAAGGGGAGTGGCAATAAAATCTGAGATATGGAGATAAATATATAAAGGGGAGAAAGAATAGGGGAAAAGGAGATATAGGTAATATAAGGTGGGAATAAATCCCACTATGGTCTCACTCGAGGATGGACAATGCTTATAAAGGATATTGTAGAAACAGCATACTTGTAAATGCGTTGGCCCCCCACCAACAGCAAGTGGATGGACCCTTCATGGGAAGACTCGCATGGAAAAAGTGTACTCCACCATCAAACACTGACATTATTTGTGGAAAGTGGAATGTAGCATGAACTGGCGCAAGCCAGAGGTTTTGCTTTGTAAATTTTCTTTGGGGGTAGGAAAAAAAAAAAAATACTTGTAAACTTATTATTATTAAAGCGTAATTTTGGGGTCTCCCGTAGTCTAGTGGCTAGCACGCTGGATTCATAAGCGGGAGATGGTGGTGGGTTCGATTCCCACCTCCGGCAGGAATTTTCTCATCTCAAGGCTCGCTGGGAAAATTCCTCGCTGCACCCTGGTTGTCGGCGCTAATGACCTAGAAGTAGATGCGCCGTAAAAAAAAAAAAAAAAAAAAAAAAAAAAAAAAAAAAAAAAAAAAAAAAAAAAAAAAAAAAAAATTAAAGCGTAATTAAAAGATAATCCATGTAAGAAAATAAAACGCTGTTATTTTACAAAAAAAAAAAAAAATAATAAAAATAAATAAATAAAACCCCACATGCACAGAACATGAATTTATATATATATAGGGTGCATCGACAGTTAATATCAATACTCAAGGGGTGAAACTATGAAACTATAGTAAAAATGTAGTTTAACACAATCAACCGCACATTTCTATCTCACTGTGTTCCAGAGAGTATGTGTGCTTGTACACATTTTTTTTTTTAAACGTTTCAATATATTTTTGAAATCGGCATTAAATATCTTTTAAGGCTAATGCACATCTAATTATGACCCGCAACTATCTCTTTAGTGACAACTTTAAAAAAAAAAAATCCTTCAGAGTGTCAAATCTCACAAACGTTATAAATTTAATCAGATTTCTCAAGGTATACTCAGAACTTGGAATATCTCTCAATTTCATAATGTATTTGGAATTCTATAGTGAAAAAATATCAAATAAATAAAAGTAATATTATTTTTAGTTTCGTTAATTATTAGAAATAAATGAAATTTATTTTTGATCAAATTGATATTTAATGATTATAGTAAGTCTTACATCAAATTTTAAAAAATAAATAAAAAATCGTTAAAAATTATAAACGTATTTAAAACTAGCTTTCTTGCGGAACATACTGACGACAACTGATCATATCGTTATTAGCGCATGTCAAACTTGCTAAAAAAAATGTTTACAACATTATTTGGTGATTGTATGTTCAGAATCGTTCTCTTGAAAAAGGTACATAGTGATTCATTTCACGCTACAATATACAACAGGAAACATTAGTTCCAACTACTTTTCATTGAATCGTGGCTGCACAGTGTCTGAATTCAATATCTAAATAATTTTGTTTTGGTGCATGTTATCATAATTTAGTAAAACATTTCAACGAAGATTATTTTTTCAACGAATTAGCATTTCTTTTTGAGCTTATTATGGTTTTGATATAGCTATTTCCTCTTCCTCTATAATTTCACTAGCTGAATACCCGTGCTTTACCATGACCGATAAGTACTAGCTGACTACCCGTGCTTCACCACGGCCGATAAGTACTAGCTGAATACCCGTGCTTCACCATGGCCGATAAGTATTTTTTATATTGAGTTAAATAAGGTATGATCAAAATTAACGCTACTACATAATTTCGTACAGCTTATTATTGCACGGACTTCAAAGTTACCCACGAAACACCATGTAGAGGTAAACAAAAAAAAAATACAACAAACGCTTAAAAAGTTAGGTAAACAGAGACAAATACACGTTGAAAAGCATAAAACTAACAAATTTGAAGTTTTAAGCACTTATCTCTTCGATTGACATCGCCCCACCGAACATTACAACAGAATCTTATTGTAGAGAATTTAGTAACCTTTCGAATAGCCGCCTTCCACTTACTACGATTTCCCAACCGTTTTCGAGATATTTGAGAAAATATACTGAGATCCGAAAACTTTGTATTACCATTCATACAATTTTTTTCCTGATACTTCGTTTCTGAATACCTAAACAGAAATTTAGTTTTGAAAATAATTTCTATCAATTTTTCTGGTAAATGGCTACAGAACTCGCTTTAAAAATGGTTTCATTCGTTTTCCTACGTTAAGGAATCGTTCGCACAAATTTTGCTCTAAAAACCATTTTCCAGTAAACGGATTCAACTGGTTAATGAACTTGACCTTTTAAATGAGAAGGAAGATTTTTGTACCAAGTTATCAAAATCGAACCTTTTTTGAGCCGATGAGGAACTTCTTAATAATTCAAACCCCCCTAAAAGTATAAACATTTTAATATCAAAAAAACCTTTCTTAGCGAGTGTTTATACTCTAAACGTATTGTCCGTGCAAAATTCAAATTTTTGTGTCAAGTGGTTCGGTATATTATTACCTCGGATAGGCCATCACCAGGGCATAAACTCTATGAGGGGCAAACTCACATTTTATTTCTAGTAATTCAAGCTCTGACATCATACTTGAAATTAACCTCAATTAAAAATGATACTATGAAATAGATAATGTACGGTAAAAGCTGTTCTTTATCGTCCTAGCAACGCATGCTGCCTTGGCTTGCCTGCTCTAACCAACTCAAACTTTAAACCCCCCTAAACATACTTAAAAATTCGAATATCAAAAAATCCTTTCTTAGCGAGTGCCTACGTTCTATAGGGAGTGTCCATGCAAAATTTCAAAATTTTCTGTCCAGCGGTTTGGGCTGGGGGATGATAGGTCAGTAAGTGAGTGAGTCATTGAGTGAGTGAGTCAGTGAGTGAGTGAGTGGTATTTGACAAATATATAGTAGATAATGTGAATTTATATTTTTTTATACATTTAGATTGTTAAATCATCCTATTGTTGAATCGCCTTAGTTGCGAGAAACTAAAATAAGATAAACAAATAAATATTTTGCATTAAATATCTTAATTATTTATATAAAATTTATTTTTTTTAATAAAAATTATACCGATATATATTTATTTAAATTTCCTCATATTATTCGTTGGTTTGAGCATACAACATATATAATTCTTCCATGTTATTTCCTGGGATTAACAGTATTTGAAAAGAGGATGTAAACATAAACGGTATGTAAATTAATTCTCCAGAATAAACAAACCTATTTGCTTTGCCAATACTCCCACGCAATGTTTATGGAATTCCATCCTCTACATGCCAATACTGTAAATAATGTAAGTACTTCAATTGTGTAGAAATGAACACAGCTTTTTTACGGAGTTTATTATGTGGAAATATTCAAAATGTAATATTATTTGTAAAATCAACACAGGGCGGAATATTTGTTTACTAATCAAATAATTTCTTGGTTTACTAAATAATTCGATCAGACGTTATATTCCTTGCTTATAGAAGTAAAAAAAAAATTAACTTAAAACCTGTAAATTGCGTAACAATGACTTTGGAAATACTTGTGGCATATTTAGTACAGGATTAACGGTAAAACATCCATGTACGGAATCAAATCAGTTGATCATTCCATTTGAGATGAACGAATTATCAAATAATAGCAACCAGTACATAAACACCTTTTAAGGCAGCTACTGAACGTAGAGGTCCGGTGAGTCCATGTGTCATAAAACCACTTAAACGTGATCACCACGAAAATGAACATGCAACAATTAAAGAAAGATAGATATCCACAACTACTGAACAGCTAGTTGCATCCATGCATATTACAGACATTTTTAGACATCTGCTGATTCATTGAATCTTGGAGGAACGTTGACACATTGAAGGAGTAAGAGCACCATATAAGGACAATATTTATCTGAAATTAATAATTTGCGGAACAGAAAGTTGTCAGTGTGGTTTAAATTAAGAGATTGGTATTAGGAACTATTTTTTTGCTCGGTTAACGGTTGCTATACTTATATTTTTCTGCAATATTAAACGTCCATACATTTTTATGTGACTAGAAACTATGATCTGTAAGGATTCTGACCAAAATTTTGACAAGAACTAATCTGTACAAAACTGTATTGCTGATACAGCCATATCCACCCATACGATGTCTCAATATGATCTCGCGTCAATACGGCGCTCATTATGCTGCAAGTGCATCAAATCATGTTGCACTGCAGACGCAAGAGAAGAAGTCTATGAATTTTGAAACGACCCTTCTCAGTGACGGGGTGACTTTGTTCTTTATGAATTCTCATGAAAATCCCAACAAGGACCAAGCTGTTCGACATTTAAGCAGGCTACACACGGCCAAGCAGGCCTGACAGTTAATCCTGAACAGTCCGCCAGAAAGCTGCCCGGCTGACCGTGTGTATATTCCGGGCGGTCTGTCAGTTAAGACTGGTCAGGTGGCTGGAATATATACACGTTCAGGCGACCGGCTTTCAGGCGGACTGTTCAGGTCTAACTGACAGGCCTGCTGGATCGTGTGTAGCCTGCTAAAGAAATAAGCCATGACCGCCCCCTTATTCAATGGTTACATATGATCTTGGATCAAGAAGTCTCTCATTATACACAGATTTATCAAATCCTGTTGCATTGTAAAACAAAAAAGCTCACGTTTAATTGTTTTTCGTTTTTTTTTAGTGACCAAAAAACCATGTTCCTTGAGGATTCTCCCGAAAACTCTACCAAGAAAGAAGCTCTTTGACCCCCAGCAGTAAAGTCACGACCAACCCCTCATACAATGGCTACATACGCCCTGGAACTAGAAGACACTCGTTACTGCCTGGTAGTTAGTCCCGCAGAAAACAGAGCACACCACTGACCCTAACGACACAGACTATTAGCATGCTAGAGTCCTGTTGCACTACAAACCCAATAGAAAAGTCCATGGACTTTAAAGTGATCTTCCTCAGTGCCAAGAAAACCTTTTTCCGTAAGGTTTCTTCCCAAAATCCTAACAAGAACCAAGCTGTACAACCCTAAGCAATAATGCTTCAACCAACCCCTCATGCAATGGCTAAATAGGATCTCGGGTCAAGACGACACTCCTTATGTACCAGTTGTATTAAATTCTGCTACACAGCAAACGTAATACCATAAGTCCAAGATTTTCAAAGTGACCTTTCTCAGTGACCACAAAACCATGTTCTGTAAGGGTTTTCCTAAAAATTCCTAACAAGAACGAAGCTCTTTGACCCCCAGCAGTAAAGTCACGACCAACCCCTCATACAATGGCTACATACGACCCTGGAACTAGAAGACTCTCGTTACTGCCTGGTAGTTAGTCCGACAGAAAATAGAGCACACCGCTGACCCTAACGACACAGACTATTAGCATGCTAGAATCCTGTTGCACTGCAAACCCAATAGAAAAGTCCATGAACTTTAAAGAGATCTTCCTCAGTGCCAAGAAAACCTTTATACGTAAGGTTTCTCCCCAAAATCCTAACAAGAACCAAGCTGTACAACCCTAAGCAATAATGCTTCAACCAACCCCTCATTCAATGGCTAAATAGGATCTCGGGTCAAGACGACACTCCTTATGTACCAGTTGTATCAAATTCTGCTACACAGCAAACGTAATACCAAAAGTCCAAGATTTTCAAAGTGACCTTTCTCAGTGACCACAAAACCATGTTCTGTAAGGGTTTTCCTAAAACTCCTAAGAAGAACGAAGCTCTTTGACCCCCAGCAGTAAAGCCACGACCAACCCCTCATACAATGGCTACATACGACCCTGGAACTAGAAGACACTCGTTACTGCCTGGTAGTTAGTCCGACAGAAAACAGAGCACACCGCTGACCCTAACGACACAGACTATTAGCATGCTAGAGTGGACAGCGGAGCATATTAATGGCAATATTTGAATAATGGGCGGTTGTCCACCGCCGGGCTTGCTCATCTCTGCGCGCGCAATTTACATAATACCTCGTCTCCCCTTCCATCGGCTTGCCTCCTATGTTATTTTCTTTATAGTCCAACCTAGGACATTCCACCAGGACCGTCGGGCTAATATGGGAGACAAAAATCTTCATTCATAGGAAATTATTCTATTCCGAATAAAAAGATAACCCTTTCATTTGAATTTGTAATCAGTTCCTTTTTCCTTACAAGATTAGTTTTACTCTCAAAAAGAGCTAGATATATTAAACAGATTCAAAGAGCTAGACAAAAATATATAGGCACACTTTTTTAGAGTGACTTATTCATTTGACGGGATAAGAAGTACTTTTTTTTTTTTTTTTTTTTTTTTTTTTTCTACGGCGCATCGACAAATCTTGGCCATTAGCGCCAAGAAGTACATTAAACAAAACTAAACAGTGAGCGTAGTTGCACGTTTCAATATGCTTTCGCTTATAAGGACGCAGGAACCATGAAAATATTTTAGAGGAAGTGAACGAACAGAAGTCTCTGAGTCTCATAAACTGATCAAACATCATGACGCAGTATTCTAATAATTAACATTTTGACCAGCCGTAATTTGTGTTATATTTGAAGGGAACTCAATATTCGATGTGTTCATCTTAACATAAAAATTTGTTGTAAAAATAAACTAAATCAGTTCATTATCAGGTGTGCTTCACTCCGCACCCACATTACTAATTATCAGGTGTGCTTCACTCCGCACCCAGATTACTAATTATCAGGTGTGCTTTACTCCGCACCCACATTACTAATTTGCTCACACCGGTCGTTATTTATGTTTTATTGTAAAGAAAAGCTGTATGTCATGTGTATCTCATGTGATAAAAGTGTTGTACAGGTGATCTAAAACGGTCTATCTAAATAAACGGGGGGGGGGGGTTACTTTGTACTATGCTTGAATAGAAATCTCCTGCGCAACATAGGTTGGCAAAGCTCACGGTAGGAGCGCCTATTTTTGATATAACTTTTTATGGGTTGTAAAGTTCTGACTTCTACTACTAGAGGCGCTGTATCCCCTTCCATTTAATATTTATCAAGAGAAATAGACGAAAATGTAAAAGTGTGTGTATTTATTAAGCAGTGTAGTACCACGCATACACAAAACTATGGAAGGAAATTAATTAAAAAACGAATAATTGAAGCATTATTCTATTTATTTGCGTTATTTTAAGTAAATTATTCAGGAATGCACTCGGCACGACCCAAATTCTGAGGAAAGTGCTTAGCTATCCATCTCCAGCGTGACGGACGTTTTTGGGTTTTAGTTGCTATATAATTGTCTAATTTATTGTTTATTGGGATGTAAATGTACTAGTTTCATTATTTGGCGCAGTATTAGCCTCTCCTACAAAAGCAAGATTATATCTACAAACATTCACTATGTCAATATGTATAACGATTTTTAATTTAATACAATAAGACAATTGAATACAAAATTATACCTGTTCAATTAATGAAAGTACTCAGCTTTTTTGAGTCAAGCTTACCTGTAAAATAGACAAAAAAAAATTAGGATTATTTATTAGCATATATTGTCAAATTTTAGGTGGCTAAATATGAAACTCAAAAAAATAATTAACATTTGTCTTTTCTTAATCAACATAATATGTTCTAAAAAAAAAATTGTCGGCTAGAGGTTTACATCTATTAATACCTGCCAGTTTTGTGCAATAACCATACCAACGAAAAAACCTCCATCGCCCAACGTGAAACGTTTGCGTTACCAAAAAAAAAAAAAAAAAAAATCTGGATAACAGGTCATAAAAAACTGCCACAAATACGAATAAATCTGACAAACACTCATGTCATCCACCCACCCAAGTCATTACAGAATATTTCGAAGACTTTGAACTGACAATTCAATAACTTTTCATGTTTACTGAAGAAATCTGCCCCTAATAAGAACCGCTCTGTCAATGTCATAGTAGTGTAGAGGCAGAATAATTAAACACGAAAATATAAATTTTAATTTACTACGGAGGACATTTCTTTTTTTATGTACATGTAAAGTTTATATGTATATATATATATATATATATATATATATATATATATATATTATTTTATTTTTATTATTCATTTATTTTTTATCCTCTTATTTTTTATTTCTCTTTGTTTGTTCTGAACTCACTCATTCTTTTCTATTTTGCTATTGTATAACTTTTGTTCCCTAGTACATTTTAGAATAAGAACACATTTGTATGAAAATAACTTAACAATTTGTTAATATGTAACAATTGACCAGGCGATTCGCCAAGTTGCGAAGCCTTATCAATAAATAGATATTTAAAGTTTTTTTGTTTTTGTTTCAAAAGCAACTCAACCACACGGATCATTGTTGCCCGCATTGAAAAAAAAAAAAAAAGGAAGAAAAAAAAATGCATTAAAGCCTAGATTGTCTGTTAAATAAATATGCATGGGTGAGATTAGTGTGTCCAATTCTAATCCTCGACAGAACTACCTCATCCGCCAAGTGTCTCGAGATGAGGTTATCCATACCTAGGTAGTGGATTTAGACTCCCTTAACTTGTTTTCTGCTTTTTCAAGCCATTCTTATCCCCACTTTGAGAGTATAATATATTTTGAATGTGCTACAGCGACTGAGGTAGGATGTCCGAGTAAGGAATATCTTTTTTAAAACCTTGTTTTCCCGTTAAATCCGCTTTATCATTGCCTCTTGTACCATTGTGGCTAGGAATCCAGCAGAGAGTAACATGTTGGTTTCTATGTAATTCTAATCTACTCCCTTCATGACGTCTGCAATGATAGCATTATCCTGCTTTTATATATATATATATATATATATATATATATATATATATATATATATATATATATATATATATATATATATATTGTAACTGAGAAACATTAATATTAATTTGTAAGTAGGATCGAAAATAAAATTTTTTCAGAAATTATTGTAATAACAAAACTAAAAAAACTTAATATTATTTCGACTAATTAACAATAATGGATAATTAACATAAACACAGGTATAAATTGGAAGAGACAGGGGGTGCGAACTATCGAGGAGTGGGTGCTAACTGACAAGGGTCCCGGCAATTAGGGGTGAATTATCACATTAGCAACTGCTGTAGCCGATAGAGGTCAGGTCAGTTGGCGGGGTACTTTATAATCTACTAGAACACCGTCAGCAGGTATATACCTAGGTAGTGGACGATTACCTTAATATAACAAGGTTATCATTGAGGACATGACCTGACCACAGGGATGGGTTTTCATTCTATTTAAAACATGAATGCGAATTTATTCGTACTTCACTCATTTGGAGATAAGGAAATAAATAAATATGTATTTCCATGTATTAGATTTGTAAAACACCATCTTTATGGATTAAGAAGGAAATAAGAAAACATATGACTATACAAAAAAAAAAAAAAAAAAAAAAAATAAGAATACCAAAAAATGCGTCACATAAAACCAACAGCTGGTGCATACATAGGCCTTAAACCCATAGGCCTTAAACCCATAGGCCTTAAACCCATAGGCCTTAACCCCATAGGTCTCATTATTCCAAGGAGAAAAAGTTTTGTAAGAAAAAAAATAAGATTTTTCTTGGAGTGATAAGAACGTTGTCACCAAATTTGGTGCTATATGTTGGAGATTACTTTTTTATTCTTACAGAAAAAATTGTATTCACAAATTTTCTTATAATCACTAATAAATTCACAGTAAATATCTACACAAAAACACGCGAAAAAATCACATTTAAATCCGTCTTCACATTATAATTTGTATATATAAATATATTCACAAAATAAGCTGTGAGTGTTTGCCTATAAACGATACATTAAAATAAAATAGAGAACAATTTTATTTATGCATTAAAATTTACACCAAATGTGAGTCCTTATGGGTTGGGGAGGTGAAAAAAGCGACAAAGAATTGTTAAGACTTTTTGTTTATTTTCTACTGTATGTATGTAAACTATTTTTCCTATTTAATAAATATACTATATATTCGTCAAATACCACTCACTTACACAATGACCTATCATCGCCTAGCCCAAACCACTTTATAATGTAAAAACTTGCTAAGTTTTTTTTTATATTCAAATTTATAAAGCCTAGGCAGTGTGCATTGCTAGGACGGTAACAGGTCAGCTGTTACCGTACTGTATCTACTTCATAATTTGATGGCACACCTCGAATTACTAGAAATAAACTGTGATTTTGTCCCCCATAGAGTTCAAACTATATCTGCTGATGGTCCATCCGAGGTAATAATATCCCGAATCCTTTCACAGCCTCCTCAACCATCGGTATCCCCAGTCAGAACACTTCTTAGTAATGCTCGCAAATATTTGGAGTGTACTTAACAGAAATTGTACATATTTCGCCAAAAATGGGGGAAAGTTAGGTATACTACATTGTCGGGGGTCTCCCGTGGTCTAATGGCTAGCGCCTTGGATTCATAAGCGGGAGATGGTGGGTTCGATTCCCAACCTCCGGCGGGAATTTTATCATCCCACGGCTCGCTGGTAAAATTCCTCGCTGTACACTGGATGTCGGCGCTAATGACCTAGATGTAGATGCGCCGTAAAAAAAAAATAAAATAAAATAAAAATAAAAAATAAAAAACTACATTGTCCTGATAAACGTCAACCAAACGCGTGGTCCATTGTGTAGATGAAATATCCAGTTTTCTTTTTCCGTTTTTTCTTATTTATATAAAAGCAGTAAATATATCGCCCATTGGTTTTATTCGGTTGCTCAAATAAGGGTAAAATTGCCTTACTAACGCCAACTAAAGCAATATCGTCGTTGGGGTTACGTTTTAGCGCGGCTCCTCCCTACCTCCATAGGGAGAACCCGCTTATAAGGTTGATCTCATGACGCAATCCAGAAGTGCCGACTAGAAAATTTTGCGTTTCAGAACCCCTAGGGACCGAAAATGATGGTGGTTCAAATTTGTATATATATATATATATACATATATATATATATATATATATATATATATATATATATATACACGTGTATATATATATATATATATATATATATATATATATATATATATATATATTTGTCTGTTCGCTCTCTAGGTAGAAGACGAAAGGTCCGATTTTGATGAAATTTGGTACAAAAATCCGTCGTCCAATTTGAAAGGTCAAGTTCGTTAACCAGCAAAATCCGTCCACTGGAAGATGGCGTTTGGGGCGAAATTCGCGCAAAAAAAATCGTAACGCTTACGTTTTTGAGTTCATAAGCTTGTAAGTACTCGTTTTATAAACTTCTTGGGCTAGGAAAACGAATGAAACCATTTTCAAGGCGATAGCTTTAACCGTTTTCGAGAAAATTGGAAAACTAGTTTTTGAATACCGTTTTTGGTTTGGGTACTTAGAATCATGGGATTCAGTTGAAACATTTTCTGCATGTTCTACTTTCATTAAAAAAAAATATGTTGATATTTGTGTTACGTTTGGAGTTAAGGAAGGGTTAGAATAAAATATTTTATGAACAGATATGAAAAGTTTTGGAAACTTCGTATACTTTCATTAATATCTCGAACACGGTTGGGAATCTTGGTAAACGGAAGAATACCATTAGAAAGCGTACTAAATGCTCTACAAAAAAGGCTCTGATGAAAGTTTTGATTAGACGATGTCAATAGGAGAAATAAGTGCTTAAAACTTTAAAGTAATTGATTTCGCTTATTCGAACTGTTCTTTTTGTCTGTTTTTATTCCTTGTTATTTTTTGACTGCTTACAGTTGGATAATGTATTTGATAATAAATCAGGTTAAGAAAAATAAGAAAAACAATTTAATCTTAGAGATATAGATTTCCAAGATATAGCTTTTCAAATGCCTAGCGGGGTCCTTCCTAGGGCGGGGACCAATCCAGGTAAGATCGTAAATAAGACCTTTCTTGAAAGTAAAGATGGAACTGTCAACTTTGGTCCTCCTCTGCCTCCCGGCACTTTCATTGCTGACGAAGGCTACCAAAGAGTAGCCAAAACGTCCTAAATATAGATTTTTTAACAAAAATCGTATTGAGGTTTCTTAAGCCGAATCCCAACCATTCCATCTTTACTTATCACCTCGACGGCTAACTATCTAATCTTCATGCTTTCTAGAAATGTGGACCCAAAATAATAACAGCTTTTATTTTAATCATTTTAAATGAGTCTAGAGATAAGAACGGAACCGCGCTAAGATGATGCAGTTCCTGCGAGTCGGAATTTTTTTTTATTTGAGCGGAATCTCCCAGTAAACCCTTTTTTGGTTATGGTCGAGCGCTTATTCTCTAATACATGTACATGCGAGTGTATATTACACATACTCAAGAGATTATGAAACAATTTGGGTCAGAAGCATCGTTCACGAAACAAAATTAAACTCATAAAGCATATTACAGAAAAATCTTAAAAACCCTGAACCGATTAGGGAAAAGGGAAGTGACTGATTACAAATTAGTTTTAAGGAAACATCAAATTATATTACTTTTATCACTTTAAATTTCCAATATCACCAAAATAAAAATATTAAATCACTGTCACAAGAAAAGTTATATCTTTATGGTTTTCCTGTAAAAAGAGCAAGGAGTTTCCAATTTTTCTCTTCCCACGTTTATCAAGAAGTCTATTCAATTTTCTTATCTGGTAATGGAAAGAGACAGTAGGAAGTTTATTGCTGTTTCCCGGCACTCGGCTATAAACGGAAAAACTATTTCTCTAAATTGAGTTGCTCTTTTAGATAACCCATTTTCGAAGGAAAATTGTTCATTGGCTTAGGACAAATTTTAAAGTCAATTTCTTTAAGCAGAAAAAAAGATTCAATGACCAAATTTAGCGCGGTTCCTCCCTACCCCATAGGGAGGAAACCCGCTTATGAGGTTGACCTCATGACGCAATCCGGAAGTGCCGACTGGACAATTTCATGTTTCAGAACCCATAAATCACGAATATAACTTTCATACATAAATATTTGTCTGTTCGCACTCTCCTCGGCTCAAAAATAGTCCGATTTTGATGAAATCCGTTACAAAAATCTCTCGTGTAAATTGAAAGGTCAAGTTCGTTAACCAGTAGAATCCGTCCACCGGAACGTAGTTTTTGGGGCAAAACTCGCACCAAGAAAATCGTAACGCTTACTTTTTCGAGTTCATATGCTTCAAGGTACACGTTTTATAGGTTCATTAAAATAGGAAAACCAATGAAACCATTTTCAAAGCGATATATGTAACTTTTTCCGAGAAACATTGATGCCAATACTTTTCGACACTAATCTTCAGTTTGGGTATTCAGAAATGATTGATTCAGTTGAAACTTGTTCCAGATGTTTGCAATTCATCTAACCTAAGCTAGTAAATTATTGGTTCCGTTTGCAGTTAAGGAAGAACTAGAAATAAAATATTTCATTAACAGGAATAAAAAGCTTTAGGATTTTGTTGTCAGTGACTCTACAAAAACGGTTCTAATATAATTTTCGATTGGGTGATGTCAATCAGAGAAATAGGGATTTTAATCTCCGAAATTGTTGGTTTTGCTCTTTTGAATGGGGGTTTGTATCTCTTTATCTAAGGTTTTAATTGATTGTTGCTTATTTTAATTGCATTTATCAGTAAAAGGAATATTTTTCTAAAACCAGGTAAGAAAATGTGAAACAGTGTTATAGTGTTTCCAAGAGCAAACGTTGATACAGCTTCTGTCAGCTTCCTCTTGTGAATGGGGTTTTGCATCTGTTTGTATCTAAGGTTTTAATTGATGTTGCTTATTTTAATTGCATTTAACAGTAAAAGGAGTATTTTCTAAAAAAAAAGGTGAAACAGTGTTATAGTGTTTCCAAGAGCAAACGTTGATACAGCTTCTGTCAGCTTCCTCTTGTGAATGGGGTTTTGTATCTGTTTGTATCTAAGGTTTTAATTGGTGTTGCTTATTTTAATTGCATTTAACAGTAAAAGGAGTATTTTCTAAAAAATAGGTGAAACAGTGTTATAGTGTTTCCAAGAGCAAACGTTGATACAGCTTCTGTCAGCTTCCTCTTGTGAATGGGGTTTTGTATCTGTTTGTATCTAAGGTTTTAATTGATGTTGCTTATTTTAATTGCATTTATCAGTAAAAGGAGTATTTTCTAAAAAAAAAGGTGAAACAGTGTTATAGTGTTTCCAAGAGCAAACGTTGAGACAGCTTCTGTCAGCTTCCTCTTGTGAATGGGGTTTTGTATCTGTTTGTATCTAAGGTTTTAATTGATGTTGCTTATTTTAATTGCATTTATCAGTAAAAGGAGTATTTTCTTAAAAAAAAGGTGAAACAGTGTTATAGTGTTTCAAAGAGCAAACGTTGAGACAGCTTCTGTCAGCTTCCTCTTGTGAATGGGGTTTTGTATTTGTTTATCTAAGGTTTTAATTGATGTTGCTTATTTTAATTGCATTTATCAGTAAAAGGAGTATTTTCTAAAAAAAAGGTGAAACAGTGTTATAGTGTTTCCAAGAGCAAACGTTGATACAGCTTCTGCCAGCTTCCTGTTGTAGCGCCTTAAATCTTACTTCTTTGATTTGATTTTATATTTTTATACAATATAATTATACTTATTTTGAAACATGCTAATAACTGCTTCTCTTCCTGTACTAATGGCACTAGGGATAAGAACTGCGCTATGATGACGCAGTTCCTGCAGGTCGGACTTATTTTTGTTATTATTGAGTGTTCTGGAACTGGACAGCAACGAACGCAATCCATATGTTTCACGGTCTACATCAATATCAATATCAACATAGAAGAGGAAATTATTAAACATTTTTTATGGCCCTAACCTCAATCACTTCACGCTCTCGGAATGAGCTTGAAGCGTTATCATACTTTTTTCGAAAAATATTCGAAGACGCTTTTCAGACCCCTCTTTTCCCCTCTATTATAGCTTCATCTTCTTACTCAAGAGGGAACAAGAGGAAGGTAATGCATTCAGTTTAATTTAGAAGTCAGACATAGTAACCAGTGTATTTGATCAATAATTCCTTGGAGGAGTTCTGTAATAAATACTATATTACCCCAGGGATTGGAGAGGAGGGTCCTAGAATAGGGGTGGATCAGAACTCCCTAACCAACCCCAACAATACCTCCCAGTAGGATGCATTCATTATCTCTTGGGAGTTCATCAGATTCCAGTTTGGGTTGGACTTGGAGTCGTTTTGGGAGGAAGATTTGGGAGAAGTCGGAAAGTCAATTTGAATTTGTTCTCAAAGTTTAAGAAAAGTCCGCCACTTGGACCCAGCATAACTTAGCATTTACCACACCAATGTGTTTAGTCTAAGCCATAAGGCTCAAGAACTTGCCAAAACTAACCAACAAATATTAAAAAAAAAGCCACAAATATAAAATAACAACATTATTATATCTTGTTCCGGATTTAAGCCTCAATTCTAGAGTACAAATTTTATTCATATTTACATCAAATTCTCCTCTCAATGACAGGATATCCAGCTTCTAAGACAACAGACAAGAAGTAATAGAACTGGCTCGAGTCAGAATGGGCCGCATTCGACTAACACATATCTTATGAAAGAACTTAACATAAAAAATTATGATTTTACTGTAAAACGCCTATTTACTGATTACAGAAATTATCTTGATATCCCTCTAAGACATGAATGCATTGGTGACAGCATAGCAAGTAATTGATAAAAACAATAATATCTTTTTACAGTACACAAGGCTATATATTTTCACTTGAAGACGTCTCCAGAATAACCAGTAGCATCCAAGTACTTTAGAATTAGAGAGAGAGAAAACTTTATTCAAAATAAATAAAATGGGCTGCCCAATTAAATTGGGTTACTAGATACACAGCGTGCTTATGGAACCCACAAAATTAACGTTTAATTACAAAGCTTGTTCATAAGATCATGGACATACTTCAAACAGTACGCAATTATTATAGTTCTTATTTATCTGGTAATAGTTTTATCCTGAAAACTCCTAGTCAGTTTTAAGGAACGAATGAGTCATTGTACAAAAGTATGTATGTGCTTGTGAACATATTACATATATGCCAGTAAATGTGCCACAATCTGTTTCTGTTCTATGGTTCAAGAATCCAATATCCCATAATTTCTATTCTGCATTCAGATCTCCCAGAAGCAGCATAGAGTTGTCGGTAGTTTTGTAAGTTTTTTTTTTTTTTTTTTTTTTCTTTTCATGTTTATTTAAAATCTGTACAATTATAAGTACAATAATCAATTGTGCTGGCCTAAGTAAACATGTCAATGAATAGTATATGGAAGGAGCCAAACATTATCGGCTCTTCCTAATATATTAAAACAATCTGTGCTGTTTTTGACTGCTGTCATGGTAGCTGGTCACGGGGCCAACGTCTCCTAAGCCTCCTGGGAAGGTCTTTAGGGTGGGTCTGAGTGGAAAGGGATTGGCCTCTAGGATTTGGGTGCGATGACAATTTGGAATGAAACGTCAGGAAGCGGGATTTGGCGAGGTCGTTTACGAAAGGAATATTAAGGTCGTTGTGTAGGGTTTTGTTGGAGACATAAAAGGGAGCATTGACTATTCTACGAAGGACTTTGTATTGGAATGCTTGTATTCGTTATATGTTTGAGTGTTTTGCTGTTCCCCATAATTCGTGTCCTTCAAGTCCAGATAGGTCTGATTAGTTTTGTAAGTAAGTATTGTAGTTTGTCTGTCAATGACTGACGCAACATTTTCTTGTCGTAAAAAAATCCTTGTAAAAAGATGTTAGTTAATAGCTGCTTAAATAACTTATTTGGCATAATATTGTACTGCAGAAGGCAGTATATAATATATTAAAAAGATCCCCATACATGCAACACAATATAAATAAAATGTTATGTACGCAAAAAACGAACACAAAATAAATATTTATATACATAAAATTCTTTATTGGAGAACCATTTACATTTGAACTCAAGGGGGTTATCATGGATTGGAGCCATGAAAACAAATAAGGCCAAGTCCCATACAGAGCAGACATAAAGGAATATTAGCTCCCTGAATCCCTTCAAAATGCAATAACAATAGAATTTTATTGAAGAAAGACTGGGATGAAGAAGAAGCAGGAGTGAGGGCCTGGGCATCATGGAACGGCGGGGCATCTGGATGGTTAGACCAATAAAAATTCAAACATCTCCTCAAGGGATCCAAGCGGCATTTCCCTAGGGTAATATGTTATTTATTGTGGAGCAGGAACCCCATGAAGGGACGTCAGGAGTGGAGTATTGCAGGGAGCTGTGTTAACACCCCTCTTTCTTTGAGTATTTCAGAGCCAGGAGCATATGGCGTTCAATTTACTCGGGATTGACTCCATCTTGGCGTTCAGTTCATGCTTGGAATGTCGACTATAATCTAGTTAAATCTTCATGAAGCAATATGAGAGTCCGAAGCTTACTTCCTCGCCTTACACATAATATTGCCGAACAACTTTCCTCCTTCCGATGCTTCAGAATATGAAAACACGATACTTAATATTATGTTGGGAAAATTATTAACTATCAACAGCTTCCATCCCCTGAAAGTACTCTTCAGGAATAGTGTTAAGTCTCCTATAAGCTACTTTACATGGTTCTTATAGTGAAGTGAACTTCATCTCCTCAACGTTCTGTTAACAATTTTCCTCTGTTAAATATTCTAGTGAATTCAACTCTTGTTTAAATTTATATATGGAACAATTTAAGCTATAAGGTTGGATTTCCGTTATAGAAAAATTCATTCCTGAATTTATTTTAAGGTTGAAAAACTATTACGTTATAAACGTCTCTGTACAACTAACAATGATATAAAAGATGTCAAACAGTATTTTAAGCGGACAGAAGAACATTCGGGCAAGGATAGAATTGGTTAAAAATAGCTTGGGTAGAATTTTAGTATACGGTACAAATAAAAAAAAAAAAAAGAAGAAAATTCCTACATGATAATATAATATATGCAAAATTCCACAAAACAAAAGTACAAGTATTTAGGACCCCATAAAAACAAACAAGTAAGTGTAATATCTTTTTCCCTTCACTTTATAATTTAAAATTAACATTATTTCATTACATTTTGCTTTTATTGACTTCTTTCCTTGAATGTTTCACTTCTTTTTTTAATGTGTGTAATATGTTTTTCATTATGCATCATATTTTCTATTGCAGTTTTCTATTAATTATACAAATTAAATTAAATGAAAATTGTGTACACAAGCTAACTTAAGCTGTTTCGTTATCATTTATTGTGTTTTCCGGCAAACGAGTACGTTTTCTATAAATCTTTAAAAATTAACTATTACGTAGAAGCAAAAAAAATTAAAAATGCCTGAATAATTTCTTTAATAATGCCTATTACCCTTTACTAGAATATTCATATATCATATATATATGACGTCTGTGTAATATGGTCCGATCGTTCAAATCAGAATCAGTAACAACATTACCATTACAAATGAAAGGTCGAATAAATTTACTAGCACAATTTTTCCTCAAAGCCCCCCTCATGACAAAACATAAAACTTTGTTTCTCCAGGCCGTAATTTTTGTTTTCATAAGCTTCTGATACTCACAAAACAAATGAAAGAAATCGTTCGTTAATGCAGGAAAAATGGTTTTGGAATGAACCTTGAAACTCCATTTCATCCAAAATTGTAAAAAGAAAGCAAACCTTTATTTTCTGAAACCTTGTTGTTTATTTTCTCTTAGGATAAGATCTATTATCTATTAATTTATTATAGTTGTTCAAATTACTTGAAGATCATAATAGTTTGAATAATTTACATTTTTTTATTATAAAAGGATGTAACATGTGTTGTATATTAATAAATCAATCCATCTTCGGTTCGAGAGCCTTAAGCTATCTACAAGTTCCATTTGTAAGTCGACTTCAATACTTAAGTGAAGTCGATAAATTCGATTAAGGCGATGACAAATTACCCCTAGAAGCTAGATATGCCATCGGCACCCTTCCCCCCCTGCCCCCTAAAACCTTGCAACCCTTAGCTCGATGTAAGGCACTCACTTAGTCCGTTCACGTAACTCGAGGTCTTCCCCTGAAAGTCTATTCTCTCTCTGACGTCTACTCAATATTGTATGATGTATAGCTTCCAAATACCTCTGACACACGAGACACATTCAAGGAGATTCGTTACAAAATATTTTAGCATAAATATGCTTTAGAGCCGACTAAACTGGAAAAAAAACGTCGCAAAAAAGTGTCCGCTGGCGTTCGCGCATGCGAAGTGGCCATGTACGAAATAGAAGACTGTATGTCTCACAAAAAGCGTCCGCTTGCGTTCGCGCATGCGCAATGGCCATGTGCGAAAGAGAAGACTATATGTTACGCAGTACATTACATAGGTTTGTCCTAAAGCATATTTATGTTCCTGAATTTCAGCAGAAGGATCAAAACAAAATACTTTTTTTACACTAGGTTTTTACATAAGAGGGTCAATATTCATATTCCTCGCTGATCTGAATTTAAAGGAATTTAATTTCGGCACAAAGAATTAATAATTTATTAGCTCCAATTCAGGAAAATAAGTAAATACGGATAGTTGGGTTTGGCTAAGAGAACACGTAAGATATAGGGTCTTATTGCGAAGACCACATTCAGTTACATTGAAATATCGGTCGTGATTTTGGTACTTAACACGTTAACCGCCATGGGGGTCACCGGTGACCGGCAGTGATATATTTCATGAGGCCGTGGGGGTCACCGGTGACCGGCAAAACGGCCCTTTCTTAACCCAACTACATATCATTGCCGGGCACAAATACTTGGTATTCTACTGCTGAGCGGTGAACGGCGCGGCCCAACTGAACTGCCATGTAAGTTGGTTTTCGGAAATTTCAACTCTATGACTTTTGGGTAGCTTATAATGTATAAGATAGAAATAAAATAAAAATAAGAAAAAAAGATCTATGAAATTACATTATAGTTTTAAACGTGCATGATTAGTAAAAAATCTAAAGAATTAAATTTCAAATAATTGAAATATTTTTATATTTCAATTATTTGAAATTTAATTATTTCAAATAATTGAAATAATTAAATTTCAATTATTTGAAATAATTGAAATTTAATGGTTTTCCATTCAGAGACGATGTTCTCTATGGTAACACGTCAAAAATAGTGTGTCTGACGTTTATATTCAGGACAAAATGTTTTCAGTTTTATCATTCTATTTTTGACCATTATCTATTACCATTTCGCGTTTGTTGGGAGTCTTGTTTTTTTTATATAGTTTTGACATTTTATAGGTTCAATATTTATAGACTTTGGGCTTTCCTTTTTTTCGATCTTGTGGAAGATACTTTTACGAAAATGGAGTTTGATGATGATGATGATTTCACTCAGTATTTAGTAGATGCGTTAGATCAGGCAGAATTAGAATGGAGTCATAAACGAAGTTTATCGTGTAGTAGCGATGACTCATTGGTTCTAAGAAATGCGTGGAAAAGAAAACATGCGTGGTTTCTAGATAGCGATGTGACCGGCAAAGTGCCCGACTCGGCCCACTGAAATAAAATCTACCAGTTCACGCCAAGGCGGGCACGGGTGACCGGCACCAATCAATATCTCTTGCGGAAATAAATAAAAACACATTTTCTCCACCCAAAACATTGAAATAAATTTAAATTAGACCAAAAAAAAAAAAAATTACATGAAATGTTTTGTCAAAAGTTGAATGGCGGTTAATGTGTTAAGATTAGAAACAATATTATATAAATATAGTAATTACGCCATAAAGATACTTCAAACAGTATGTAATTATCATAGTTCTTATTTATCTGGTAATATTTTTATTCTGTCAGCTCCTAGTCGGTTATACAGAAACGAATGAGTCCGTGTACAAAAGTATGTATGTGCTTGTGAACATATTATTTGCCAGTAAATGTGTCACAATCTTTTTCTGTTCTATGGTTCAAGAATTCAATATCCCATAATTTCTATTCTGCATTCAGATCTCCCAGCAGTAATAGAGGCGTGGATAGAATAGTCGGTAAGTCATGTGTCCGTGTGACAATCTTCTTGTGAGATATAAAAGGAGTGGGCTAAACCTGGTCTACACTCAATGGACACTCTCTTTCCGTAGATAATTCGTTTCGAGGTTTTGCTTTTAATTAAATAAGCTGAGATATTAGTAAATAGATGCGTAAATAACTTGAATAACTGAAAATCTATTCTCTCTTTGACGTCTACTCAATACTGTATGATGTATAGCTTTCCAAATACCTCTGAAATTCGAGGCACATTCAAGATTCGTTACAAAATATTTTTTACGCTAGGTTTTAACATAAGTTTTTCAATATTCATATTCCTAGCTGAACTGAATTTGAGGGCAGTTTATTTTCTAAAGCTTCAAAAATTTATGAGCTCCAATTGAGGAAAATTTGTAATGAGTTACAGATAATTATTTGTTGAGGGAAGAATTCAAGGAATGATTCGAAAGAGAAACCTTCCAATTTTCGTTAACCACCAAAATCGGCCAACCGGGAGGGGAGGGGGGTTTACTCCGGTCCCAAAGTACTAATTTGTCTAATTTGCCGTAATTATTGATGTATTACAAGGAAACTCGGCATTCGTTGTGGTCATCTATAGAGGAAAATACTTTGTAAAAATAAACTTAATCGGTTCATTAGGGGGGGGGGGGTTACTCCAGACCCACAGTACTAATTTGCTTCTACCGGACGTACTTTCTCGTGTATTGTAACGACATTCGGTATACGTCGTGGGGATCTAAAGAGAAATATGTGTTTTAAATATAAACTAAATCGGTTCATTAGAAGTAGGGGTTTAATCAGTATTACAGTCAAATGTAATTAATCCGGTTCTGGCAATAGTTCCTGCTCCTACTACTAGGAGCGCTGAACATAGACACTGCATACGGCTCCTGCTCTACATTGAGTTAGTTGTTCACTACAAATATTACTTATAGGATTCATGTATCAATGTTGTACTATGAAATATGTTATTAAGGGACATCGACGGTTTACCTACCTATTTATTTACGTTTATATTCTTTAGCAATTTGGCTTGAATTTACTACATCGCTGAGGAAAGTGCTTAGTTATCCAGCTCCTGCGTGACAAAATTTTTTTAAATCGTAAGAGCACATAAAATCAGCAAAAGCCAAACTTTTCACCTTGCCTAATGGGGAATAGCAGAATACAGATTCGCCCCACTAAGGGTTAAAACGTCACATATACTAAATGATGCAAATATGAACAACTCTTTGATGTAGCATATAAATATAATATTAGGACTAAATATAGAGAAATATTGACAGAACATTTGAATAAAAGTTGATTTTCCAATTCCCCCCTTAATGACAGGTATATTATAGGGGTAGGAGAAAATTAATCTCTTCCGAGAAGGGAGAGCAAATTGAAGGGTCGAGTAGATTACACGATCACTTACCTCTCATGTTGACGGGGAGGTAAAATGGAATACCACCACACCCTTCCTAATATCAGCTGTATTGACATCTTCATAAAGCCCTCGATGGCTAGGCTAATGACCTTAAATCGAATGGAATATTTATATGCCTTTATATATAAATTGGAAGAGGTTAGAGCGTTAGAAAGTTTGCTCGATGGATTTTATAGATCAAACTTTTCTTCCCTTTATTTTGATGTGACGCTACAGGTTTAGAAATCTATTTTGTAGAAAATTGAGAAAAACTGGATTTTATTTTCGTGCACTCGAAAATTCAACAGAACTTGAAACGTTTTTCACATGCGTCACATTAATCGAAAAAGTGATGTATTCATTTTGGTTAGCGAAGAGGAAATATCACAAAAAAATAATATAAAGGAATACAATCTGAAATGCAAGGCCTTTTTTTTTTTTTTTTTTTTTTTTTTTTTTTTTTTGTAAAAATATCCCGAAAAGGGCTGTGAAATTTATTTATAAGTCACCATTCGAACTCCTCATATTTATTTATTTGATTTTTAGCGTCCACTAATGTGCGATTTGCTATTTTAGACGTTGTTTAGTGGGTACAACCAGAAAGTCTTACATCAGAGGCTCAGACGTAACATCTGTCGGAGAAATCGGTGCTCAAAATGTCGAATTTATTCGTTTCGTGACATTATAAGCTTTTCGTATCAGACCAGATAATATCTTGTAATATCTGGTTAATAGCGTTTTCTCGTGAAGCGCTTATATTATAAGCGCTTCACGAGAAAACGCTAACATGATCAATTTACTCGGAATAAAAATCTCATTGCGGCGAATATTTCGCCCATAAGATTCTAGGAAGAACGCCAAAACTCTAAAATCGGTTGTTTATATATATATATATATATTTTTTAAATCAGTCCCTTAACGGGCCACGAGGGCCCTGAGGGGCAGATACTATAGAGGTATCTGATTCATCATGACCATACGGCACCCTAGGGAGATAGAGTTATCAGAACTATGCTCCGGCCGCCTGATTTTCCCCTCGGCTGCTTCGACTGCTAGAGTTATTAGCACCAAGGTACCCAATATTAAATTAATTAAAGGCTGGGTTGGCCAGCCTGGGTTGGAGATGGGACGGTCAGGAAGGCCAAATTGAACTCATGAACGAAGACACTAGAAGAAAACATGCTTGCTCGGGATTTGAACTCAGGTCTTCCAGCTTATTAGTCCAGTGGTCTACCACTGAGCTAACCTCGCCCGCGTTTATAGTTTTAATGCTATTAAAAATACCCGAAAATTGTCGTACATCGCCGGATGTTTGCCATATTTTTAACTTTTAACCGTCACAGGAAAGTATTGTCTTTTCCGCGTTAAACATTCTTTTAGAAGTTAACTTTTCAGTTAACGAAAGTTACACAGGCACACAGCGCAGTTACCGTCGAGCCGATAAACAGGAAACATCTTCGTCTATTAGTGGAAATATTAATTATTTGTCCAGAAAACAGTATATATATGTATAAATATTTGTCACAACTTAGTTCAACATTGAGAAAACTGGAAGGCCATATCTTTAACATGGTTGGGAATCGGAGAGTAACGCAATAAGAACATAAGATAAGTCATAAGGAAGGGATGTCTTGGATTGGACTATGAGCAAACGTAAGAATTCCAGAAAAATCTATATTTTGAACGTTTCGGAAGCTTTCTTCGGCTAAAAAATAAATATGCAAAATTGTATACATAAAGGTTTTTTTTTAAAAATGGACTAAGTGATCAGTAAAAGGCCCATTGGGGCCTTAATTTATTATATTACTTACTCTCAACTACGTTATGTATAAAAGAACCTGATTAATTTGTTCACAAAAAAAAAAAGAAGAAAAACTTTGTTCATCTAATATCCATTAAAAACGATTGCTTTATAAACTATTAGCTGTTACCCAGTGTGCCTTGCTACACCTACTTTCTGCCTATGACTCTCCCTGTATCAAAATCTACTTGATATCTTATCATTGGTTGTCTGTACCCAGTTACGAAAATCGGTCAAACGATGAGAATTTGTTTTAGTTCATAAAAATACCGGCAGAGGCCAGCACAACAGAACTTCATCTAACAGCCGACAGAGGCCAGTAGTCGTCGATTCAAAATGGCCGTCACAATCTGAATGGTTCAGTGTAGCCAATTTTCTTGAACAAAACTTTTGACCTTTTGACAAAATTTTGAAATTTGACTATTTTGACCTAGCCGAGGAGATTTCTCGTTTCAAGACCTACCTGTGTGCCAAGTTTGGTCAAAATCGGTCACACGGTGTAGATTTGTATAAGGAACAAACAAACAAACAAAAAACAGACAGACACGTGATTTACATATATATATATATATATATATATATATATATATATATATATATATATATGTATATATATATATATATATATATATATATATATATATATATATATATATATATATATATATATAGATTGTCATGTTGTATTTTTTTCTTTTATAATATTCTATTTTTTTAGCTAAAAAAAACTACCAAAGAGCATGTCGAAGTTCAAAATTTAGATTTGGAATTCTTTGACTTCACCTCAATGGTTAACCATCTAGAGCTCATTAAGATGGTCGTTATAAGCTTGAGAAAATAAAAGTCTCCAATTAGAAGCTGAAGACCATTAACAGCTTTTCTGCGGTAGCGGTTTGGCATTAGTAGCTGGAAACAATAGCCAGAACGTGTAAACGCCCCGTCTTAAATACCAGCTGCCGCCCGGACTCACGAATTTAAATTCCAACAGCGTCTTAAACATTCCTCGGGAGCAGAGAGCTGTAGTTCCATTATAAGACAATTTGACGCGCATTAGCTCCCGGACAGAGAGCGCATTAATGACAATTCTTGTGCCTTTCTAGTCGTTAGGCTTCTCGGTGAGGGAATAAAGATTCGAAGAAGAAGACCGAGAAGAAAAAAAGAAAAAAAAAGAGAAGAAACCTCGCTCCGCTTGTAGAGTAATTACTTAATATACTCGGGAATCCGGGGTTAGTTAATATCTGTACATGCCTGGAGGCTAAGGCATTAGTCCCGGCTTCTGGAGGACCTGGAGAGTATTTAAAGGAATTAATCCTAATTCCAGATCATAGCTATGGAAATTAGGATTAACCCAAAACACACTTTCTTTTAGGCAACAGCCCACAAAAGATGTCTAGACATCAAATCCAATTTACGGTGAATGTACCCTTCAGAATCAGTGAATTCTGTACATATATATATATATATATATATATATATATATATATATATATATATATATATATACATTGGTCAAATACCACTCACTCACTGACCTTTCATTGCCCAGCTCAAACCACTTGACAGGAATCCCTTTAGGATTTAAACACGCGCTAAGGAAGTTTTTTTTTTATATTCAAATTCTTAAGTATTTTTAGAGGGATTTGAATTTTTAGTTGGTTATAACGAGAGCATGCACGCCTAGGCAGCTTGTGTTGCTAGGACGATAACAGGTCAGCTGTTACCGTACTGTATCTATTCCATAGTATTATTTCTATTTGCGGTTCATTTCAACTATGATGACTGACCCCGAATTACTAGAAATAAACTGTGGTTTTATAGTTTATAGTTTAGTTTTCTGTAATTCATAATTATTTTTATTTAATTTTCGCGTGTTTGACACAACCTATATCAGTCCAACAGCAATCCGTATAGATTGAAAATGAAAAATGCGTTTTTTGACATTCGATACTTTGCATTTGTATTGACGATATATGCTTCTCAATTTTCGATGCCAAAAATACGTTGTTTTTTTTTGTAAATAGGAAGTCATAAAAAGGGATAAGTCGGTATCAGTTTTGAAAAAATGAACTCTGCAAAAAAACAAATCATATTTGTTGAAATGAAGAAATGCATTTTGTTAGAATAATTCAATTGATACGAATCCCCTTACTAAAATGTGTACTATATAAAGGTGAAACCCTTCTACGAATGGAATTACTACGGATATCGGATAAGGCAGAGCAATTATTTGAGGTTCATCAGAATTAAATCGTATCAATGCATACAAAACACCGGAAACTCATTAAGATTCACCCTCCTGCCTTCCCTACATCCTCCCGTTTACGGCCTAAGATGTATTTATGATTCCACTCCCCTACGCCATTTTCGTGAAATTGTAAATTGAACCCTCGCTTGAAAGGGGGGCTGCTTCCACCTCGAGACCGCGATAAGGGCCGCCTCCGGGGGCTATAACGCTCCCCACGTGTAGAAAATACGTCGGGCCGACTCACGCCAAAGTGAAAAATATTTCCCGCCCATTTACATACAGCCCCTACGTGCCCTCGCTTATTACAGCCGAGGCAATACCTCAGGAGTAGTAGGACCAAGGCACCTTTGTTTACATTGGGGCATAACTCAGAGAGGTGTAAATGTGAGAGAATTCCTCCCTGAATACTCTCTCTCTCTCTCTTTGGCTTTAGGGAAAGCACGGAATGGCCCAGGGGTTTTAAGACGGTCGACAATGGCTGCGGTATTACAGGGTCTAAATGAAATTCCTAGCCCGAGGGGGCTTCCAGCAATTTCAGCGCGTTTGAGGTTTTGCTTTTAAAGGGAGCTGGCCGTCCGGATGTTTCCTTCGGATTCTTCCCATTCGATAGTCCGACTATTGTTGTGCACAAGAGATAATACAACCACCACAAGCATATACTCCCATATAACTGCAAAGCAAAGATTTAGAACAAGGTTCCTTCCTTTCTTTGGGTGCCCATGACCTCCCGCGGTTGAATACACCCTTCAGAACGATAAAAAAAAAAAAAAAGATTTAGAACAGCAAACAATAATAAACCAGAAATATTGACTTCAATGCTAGTAATTTACTACCCTGCAATATTCATTCATTTACTTGTAGGTTTCTGCAAGAATGGGTTTTGCTCGACCGAATGTTGGCAGTTGCTGTCTTTGTGTTCCATTAACTTTTGTGATTATTAGCGTAGTTTGGTTCTATAATGGATTTTGTAAGGGAAAAATTACTAGGATATCATTTCGGCTCCTCGTTAATTCTTAAGAAAAACTCTATCAAATTATTTTTCTCACTTCCTTAACGTTTTTTTTTTCTCCTTAAACATTAATTTTACGTTACTGCAGCCAGCTAAAAAATGAGGAAAATCTAAAAAATAAACCATTGAAGGAACTAGAGATAAAATTTCTTCTGTTAGCATCGTTTTCACTAAGTGAGATCGAAAATTAAATGAAAATCGTTTTTGCAGGAACATTAGTTAGCTTTAGAATTTTTTCCTTCCAAATACCACAACACTTCCGTTTTCGAGATATCTTAGAAAATATACGAAAATAGCATGTCTACATAACGCATGTCTACATAACGAACATATTTATGACTTCGGATGAGTTGCACAAGAATACTAGAAACGAAATTGCAGAAAATTTAGTTTTTCAACTTTTTTCGGGGGGGGGGGGGTTTCTATAAACTTTCGAGTTGGCTTCATTCAACTATCCTCGTCAAATTAACAATATATTTTTTTGTTGCTCAAATGTATTTAAAAAAGCGATGTGCAAATAGGTGGGTCTGTAGGTTAATGAAAATGACCTTTTCTTCGAAACAATTTTGTACCGAATTGGAACAAAAGTGAAATATTTTTGATCATCCGGTAAAAAAAAAAGAATCACCGGTATTTTTGTGATGTGCAAGATCTGAATCGTGAACACTTCTCACCGGCAGCTCTGTTATATTGGGTCTTCTTCTTATGGTGGGAGACAGGAATCGTGAACATTTCTCACCGGCAGCTCTGTTATATTGGGTCTTCTTCTTATGGTGGGAGACAGGAATCGTGAACATTTCTCACCGGCAGCTCTGTTATATTGGGTCTTCTTCTTATGGTGGGAGACAGGAAACGCACGAAAATCCAAAATCCTTTTTTTTTTCACGTATAAAAAAACCTCAGTTATTGTTCTCGGGAAAAGAGAACCACCATGCTAAGCTCGAAGTTTAGCAGGTGAATTGGTTTCAACAAATATTATCCTAAATTAATTAAATTTCTCTCACGGAATTGTCTGCCATCAACATAATTGACATATGGAAAATTGTGGAGGGCGAAGGGAAAAATACCACATCAAATTGCGGGGACAAAATAAAATAATAAAAAGCCAGCCGGACAATTCACCAGCTTCAGTAAATTTGCATGGTTTCCATTAATTTATTTTGCAGCCTTTTAATTTATAATTTTACATTTGCAGCTTATATTTATTAAAGGCAGAGTGCACTCAATTAAGCAATCGTTTTTTTTCTTTATTCCATTAGCCACAATTATTTCAAGCTATGTTCTTTTTGTATACCTTTGTAACGAAATGCACTTTAAATAATCACTCATACAAACGTATATATATATATATATATATATATATATATATATATATATATATATATATATATAATTTTTAAATATTCAATTATGCTGCCTCTGCTCAACCTGGTCATTGTTAGTGTGGTTAGTTAAATGTTGATTCATTTTAATAAACGTGAGAAATTTTTGATTTCTCTGTTTGACGCCTTGCAATTTGGGAACGTTAAGTGTTAGTCTCATGTGGTCGTATTTGTACTTTCGTATTTTTATTTTATGGACTTTTTTGTTGTTTTTTTTATATCAATTTATATCAAGTGGTTGCTTGACGATTTTAGAAAAATATATTATTATAATTAAAAAATTATACTTTTACTTCAATTACATATGGAATCAGTAGTTCAAACCCGTTTGAAAATGGCAGCCATCTTTGTTGCACCGTGCATGTTGAATTTCGAGTTTATAAGCTCTTAGGGAAAACTTCCCTAATTTTCTCAGTTCTGGTAAATCATGGACTAATAATTTAAACCCCATGTTTTTTGTACGGTATGCTCTATATTTTATGCCATCTTCACTATTTGAATATTTTTAAGTCCAATGCCTGAAAACGGCCACTGAAAACAACTGTTTGTATTTCTCAAAATGCCGTTTTTTCGGGTAATTTTTTGGCATAAGGGGATCTATATAAAAGTTGATTTTTGGCACGATGATAAACCAAATTTTTAAACTTCAAATGTTTGCAATTTTTGATAACTTTAGGCTTTAATATCTCCGGTAGGAGAATTGATAACAGTCTAGTATCTTTATATGTTATACATCGGTGTAACATAAAACTACTGTAAAAATTTAAACTACTATATTTGAGTACTTTCGTTGCTACGAACTGTTGCAAATGGTCCGTTTTGGGCCTATTTAGCAATGCGTAAAGTTGAATAATTAGTCGAGAGGAGAAAGCTGATGATTTTATGAAAATTTATTATCTATTTGAATATGTAGTTACAACATGGAAAATGTCATAAAGGATATGCTAAGCCTCTTTGTACATAACCGTGTATTATAACGCAATTGCTAACATAAATAACATGTGTATTACAGAAAGGGATAACAAGCAATTAATGCACCATAAAACACCGAACAGTACCTCGATTATATAATGGGGGTATGATTGAAAACAGATAACAATTAGTGTAATAAGGCCCTTAGAAGGAGGTATCGACACGATAGTTCTTATCTCCCTGATATGAAATCACCGGTAACATATGTCGAAGGAACTATTATCAGCTGTTTGCTGTATGCGGCTGCATAAGATTTCAGCATGAGTTACGCCCTCCACGATCCCGGTGCATATAAATGATTGAATTAACCAGCCAATAGACGTCCGTCTTACCTGCAGCTATTGCATTTAGTTTCCGCAATGCACCTGACTTGGTAAGTGTTTATTTACGACATTGTGGGCTTTCTCTAGGCAGTAAATCTAACCGATGGAGTCCAGGCAAATAGAATTATTGAGGAGTTCCTCATGGATTAACATTAATACATTATTTATGGATATATGCTTATTCTCTTATTATATAATATCTTTTAGCGCGATTACTCCCTCCATCCATAGGGAGGAAACCCACCAAAGAGGATGACGTCATGACGCAATCCGGAAGTACTGAGTGGAAAATTTCATGTTCCAGAACCAGTGATGTGAAATACCCGGGTATTTATTCTTCAGGGTAAATACCCAGGGTATATACCCAGGGTAAATACCCAATTTCATAAATACCCGGGTATGTATGAAATTTAACTAAACCGATCTAAAGAAATCGAATATTGTAAAATGTGATGGATCTCGCCAGTTTAGAGGTGTTGCAACACTGAGAAATTATTAAAACAATAATAAATTACACGCCTAAATTTGGTACTACTGTACTTCATTCACAAAAATGTAGCCTCAGCTAAAACTTTGGACTAGGATTATCTCAATTTCTCAAAACACAAATTAAGTTACCTACTCATTGATCATTATCTTTATCAAAGTTTGTTGTAGCCTAAGGCTAAGGTGTTTTTTTTTTTTTTTTTTTTTTTTTTTTTTTTTTTTTTTTATGAAACACTCTGTCATCAAGAAGCTATATTTTCATTTCTGGTGAGATTTCAGTTTCCTATAATTTTGATATTACTGAATGAGCATAATTTCAAATAATATTAAAAAGGATCACAAACCATTAAAATAGTTTTGAACTATTATAATAAACTATAAAGCCTGTTTTTGACACCTGATAAGTGTTTTTTTTTTCTATTTTCTAAGTGTTTTTAAGGTATAATTTCTTAAATTTAAATAATTCCTTAATAATTGAATAGGCTTCATAGATAGGCTTAATCACAATTCATAGATATGCATAAATTTGTAAATACCCATAAATACTCGGACCGACTTTTAACTTTCTTTAAAATATTACTTGGTTAATATTAATGTTTATTTAGTTTTTATAATCAAATGAGTTAGTTTTAGTCCTTCTTTGCACGAATAAATATTCAAAGAAGTTGTATCACGCCCAAAAACTGAAAATACCCACTTTTTGGGTATTTACCTTCCCTGTGGGTAAATACCCAATTTATATTTACCTACCCACTGGGTATTTACCCACCCCACATCACTGTCCAGAACCCATATCTCACAAAAATAACCACAATTAAAATTTGTATATACATCCGTCCACCGTAACGTGGTTTTTGGAGCAAAATTTGCGCGAAAAAAAAAGTGGAACGGTTTCGAGTCCATATACTTGAACGAATTAAAACAATTTCTGTCTGTGACCTTTTTCGAGAAACATTGATACAAATAATTTTCCAAACTATTTATCAGTTTGGGTATTCGGAAACGATTAATTCAATTGAAACTTGTTCCACACATTCGACATCCATCAAATCTAAGATAGTAAAAGTTTCCGGATACTTTTATAAATAAGGATAAAATATCCGGAAATGCCGACTAGAAAACATGACGATTCAGATCCCATTGCTCACGAAAATAACGGTGGTTCAAATATATAAATATCTGACTGATCGCGCTGTAGCTACCTACAGAATGGTCGGATTTTGACGAAATTTGGTACAATTTGTTTTTTTTTATTCATCTAATTTAAGAGGTTAAGTTCGTTAACCAGCAGATTCCGTTCACCAGAACATGGTTTTTCGAGAAAAATTAGCACCATACATTTACCACCAGTGCTATTCGTAAAGGAATGGTAGCCGTTATTGGTGGGGTTTGATATTTCGTGAAAAATATAAAATAAGATCTCGAAGAGGGTCTCCCGTGGTCTAGTGGCTAGCGCGCTAGATTCATAAGCGGGAGATGGTGGGTTCGATTCCCACCGGCGCCAGAAATTTTCTCATCTCAGGGCCCGCTGAGAAAATTCCTGGCTGCACCCTGGATCTCGGCGCTAATGGCCAAGAATTATGTCGATGCGCCGTTAAAAAAAAAAAAAAAAAAAAAAAAAAAAAAAAAAAAAAAAAAAAAAAAAAAAAAAGATCTCGAAGAGAAAATATATTTAAGGCGCTACAACAGGAAACTGAGAATATCATAAGTGTCTCCTCTCACCTTCTCAACGTTGGCTCTTAGAAACACTATAACATTGTTTCATACTTTCTTACCTTATTTTAGTAAAATACTCATTTTACTGTTAAATTCAATAAAAATACGCAAAAAAACAATAAAAACGTTAGATAAACAGATTCAAAACCCCGTTCAAAAGAAGAAAATTAACAATTTCGAAGTTTCAAGTGCTTCTTTCTCATCGAAAATTACTTCAGAGCTTTTTTTGTAGAGAATTTAATATGTTTTCCAATGGTTATTTCCCACTTACCGCGATTTCCTAACAGTTTTCTAGATACTTTAGAAAATGTATGAAAATCTCAGAACTTGTCATGCACGTTAATGAAATATTTTAAGTACAGATGGAATGGTTGGGATTCGGCTAAATAAACCTCAATATGATTTTGTTTTAAAAAAATCTATATTTCGGACGTTTCGGCTACTCATTGGTAGCCTTCGTCAGCTAAAATGACAAGAAAAGAAATTAATACAGAAACAAACAAGAAAAATTTATAATTGTGATAGGTAACAGAACTATAGATACAGTTTAACTTATAACAGAACATATCGTCTTAAAATTCTTAGAATGAGTAGAATGAAAAAGAAAATAGGTACAGTAATTGATTTTAATAGTAATTAGTAACATTAATTGATTTTACAAAGAAATAAGAGAACTATATACCAATGACAAATATAGTAGCTAATAGTAACATTAATTAATTTTACAAAGAAAAGATACTACATACCAATGGAAATAGTATCTTTTCTTTGTAAAATTAATTAATGTTACTATTAGCTACTATATTTGTCATTGGTATATAGTTCTCTTATTTCTTTGTAAAATCAATTAATGTTACTAATTACTATTAAAATCAATTACTGTACCTATTTTCTTTTTCATTCTACTCAGTCTAAGAATTTTAAGACGATATGTTCTGTTATAAGTTAAACTGTATCTATAGTTCTGTTACCTATCACAATTATAAATTTTTCTTGTTTGTTTCTGTATTAATTTTCTTTTCTTGTCATTTTAGCTGACGAAGGCTACCAATGAGTAGCCGAAACGTCCGAAATATAGATTTTTTTAAAACAAAATCATATTGAGGTTTATTTAGCCGAATCCCAACCATTCCATCTGTACTTATCACCTCGACGGCTAACTATCTAATCATCATGAAATATTTTATATCTAGAACTAGAATTTCCCAAACTCCAAACTGAACCAAACTTTTACTATCTTAGATCAGATGGATGTCGAATGTTTGGGACAAGTTTCAATTGAATCAATCGTTTCCGAATACCCAAACTGATAATTAGTTCGGAAAATTATTTGTATCAATGTTTCTCGTAAAAGGTTACAGAGAGAAGAAGTTTTAATTCGTTCAAGCATATGGACTCGAAAACGTTCCGCTTTTTTTTTTCGCGGAAATTTCGCTCCAAAAACCATGTTCCGATGGAAGGACGTATATACAAATTTCAACCGCGGTTATTATCTAACATGAAATATTCCACTCGGCACTTCCGGATTGGGCCATGACATCAACCTCTTAAGTGGGTTTTTTTCCGTATTGAGAGCTAAAACAATTACAAATTTTAAAGAATAAAAATCTGAGAAAAACAGGCACTAAAGAAGTTGGTAGCGAAACCAACACTTGAACTGAGAGTGTCCAATTGAAAATTACTTCAAAACTAAAGGTTACTTAAAACTAACCGAAGTTAAGCAACGTCGGGCGTGGTCAGAACCTGAATGGGTGACCGACCACGTGCTGTTGGCATTAGAAAAGGGTGGCAACCTGTAGATAGCCCGGCGCTAATGGCCAATATGTAGATGCGCCGTTAAAAAAAAACAAAAAAAAAAAAAAAAAAAAAAAAAACTTGTTAACTGTTTTTGTAGAAAATTTATTACGCTTTCGAATGCTTATTGTCGTCCACATACCACATTTTCTAACCACCATGACAAATTGCACATACTTCAGAGTTTCAATAGAACTATTTTCAGTCGTTAATAAATTTCAAACTTAACCGACTAATAAGCTTCCTCCGAGCAATCAGTAAGAATGACGAAGACCCTATTAAATGTGGAAATGGGTACCTTCCACTTTCCCGGAAGCCACGTACTAAAGTCACGATCTATAGTCGGTTCTAGTAATAAACCCTGCTTATTGCTAGGCGGCAACGCTTTACCTACCACTAGAATTACTGCACAGACTTTTTAAGTTCGTTAGGGTTTTCAAGTGGGGACATTTCAAAGCTTCATATTCATTCTCTCATTCGGGTTTTTAATTCAGAATTTATAATTTCATTAATAGATTTATTTTTTTATTATCAGTTAAGTATTTCATATATTTTTGAATATTTTTAAAAACATTCTTCATGTAAATTGATATCAGTATGTAAAATTTCTTGAGTCAGACATCAAATTTAATGACATTTATTTGAGGACAGACGTTACTGACACTTAAAGGCTCAAATGTAGCTACTTATTTAGGGAAATTAATTTAATGAATTATTATATTGATATTTAATACGAAGCGTTCCATTCCTTAAAAAAATATTGTTCGCGGAATTATATGTAAGAAGTACACCCCGTCAAGTGCTGCACCCCAGCCGCAGCCTCGGGAACTATTTGCCCGCAGCAGTACGAACTGCACGAAAAGACAAGTTCGGAAGATATAGTCGCCTATACAAAGTGTGGCAGTGTGGAACTTCACTAAGTTTTTACTTCCTAAGGTTTACTCTCACATTATGGAGGAGTAAATATCCTAGCCACCCAGGCCGAGCGAAGGGAGCAGGAAATGGAGTTGGGCAGCCCACCATGATTTGGAGAAGCAAGAAAATGCAGCAAATAGCAGGGAGTGCTTAAGCACAAACTATACTATGATACTATGGCCATCCTCTTTTTCACTCGTATCACATACTTCACTAATTTCACTGTCTTCACAATCCAAACTCTCTGTTTTTCTCTTCTACAATTTGCCAAAACAACTCATTGTGAATTTCATCTTCATTGAAAAATAATTTATCGTTAGACATACTACATTCGATAAATAAAAATATTACATAAACCACAACGCGGGGTCGCCCGTTATATACGTTCACAGGGATAAGAATGAGAAAAGCCTGACTCTCTATTATGATCACCTTGTTAGGACATGAAGGTACAGGATCAGACATGTTTAACAGCTCGAATGTGTAGGAGATAACAAACATTTTCAGAACTCAGGGGTCACGGGTGACCCAAGTTGTGATTCCAGGGTTAATCGAACAATTAAATATTTGAAATTAAGGCTCATTTTAAGTACACAAATTGAATACACATAAAAAAAAAGTAGCCCAGGTTTTTCTCTGAGGAACGTAAATGTTTTCTCGCTACAGAATAAAGTGAAAAATAAAAAAAAAAAAGTCGAAATTCGCGATAGCAAAGGTAGACAATGGAGGTGAAAAACTTGTTGTATAAATGAAAATGGAAGAAAAGCCCATTGGACTAGCCTGTGAATGATAGAAGGCAGTCCAATTCTATTAGCGGCTCCAATTTACTTAAAAGCTTCAACCGGCGAACAAATAGCTAACAACATTTATTTTCTTCACCTTCCATCCCTTTAATGCATTTAACTTTATTTTACCATATGAGGAAATAAATTCTAAACAATGTCAGTGTTAGTGATATTCTAAACAATGTCAGTGTTAGTGATATTCTAAACAATGTCAGTGTTAGTGATATTCTAAACAATGTCAGTGTTAGTGATATTCTAAACAATGTCAGTGTTAGTGATATTCTAAACAATGTCAGTGTTAGTGATATTCTAAACAATGTCAGTGTTAGTGTATTGTAAACTATGTCAGTGTTAGTGATATTGTAAACAATGTCAGTGTTAGTGATATTCTAAACAATGTCAGTGTTAGTGATATTCTAAACAATGTCAGTGTTAGTGACATTGTAAACAATGTCAGTGTTAGTGATATTGTAAATATTTTTACAGAGCAATGATATCGTAAATTTTTCTTTACGATTTATTAGTCATGATTTATTTTCTAAATGGCGAAAGGTATTGCATTTCCTACTCGATAATCTTTTAGCACTTTCCTCCGAAGGAAAGTAGCTATTGAGGTTGGACTCATGACGGAATTTTTGAAAAATTTCTTCAAATCTTTATCGACCCTACCTAGTAGACACCGAAAATGACCCCCGTTAAAATTTATATATATCTATATATATATATATATATATATATATATATATATATATATATATATATATAGATATATATACACATATATATATGTGTGTCTGTTAACACGATAGCGGCCAGAGTTTTTGTTTTTTCGTCACGAAACTTGGTATATAGCATTCAATTAGCAAACGATTGAACGAGTTCGTTAACCACCAAAGTCGGTCCATCAGAAGGGGGGGTTTACCCCGAACACAAAACACTAATTTGATTATGTCAGCCGTAATATATGTTAAACTTCAACGAAACTTGGTATTCGTAGTGGTAATATAGAGAGAAAAGTGAGATACAAAAATGAACTAAATCGGTTCATTAGAAGGGGGGGGGGGTTACTCCGGACCCAAATTCCTAATATACTCATACCGGTCGTAATGTCTGCTGTATTGTAACGAAACGCGGTATACGTCGTGGGTAACTCATGAGAAAGAAGTGTTGTAAAAATGAGCTGAATCGGTCAATCGGAAAGCGGGGGTTTAATTTGTTATATATTTCAATAGAAAAGCCCGCCAGACGTAGGTTCACAAAGCCGCCGCGAGGAGCGCTTTCTACCACTAGAGTGACTGTATCCTGTTCCTGCGTTAGATCAAAATACGAAAATATGAAGTTTTTTGTAATTATTAAGTAGTGTAGTAGGTACCATGTGTAAACATAACTCTGGAAGCAAATTAATTACAAAATTAATAATTGAACAGTTACTCATTATAAAATTAAAAGAGAACTATTCATGTTTTTATTTTATTTATGTAGGATATTTTATGCAAATTGTTCTGGAAAGCAGTCTACACTACCCAAATTCTGAGGAAAGTGCTTAGTTATGCAGCTCCTGCGTGACGGACTTTTTTTATTATATTCACTAGGGTCTCCCCGTGGTCTAGTGGCTAACGCATTAGATTCTCATGCGGGAGATTGTGGGTTCGAGTCCCACCGGTGGCAGGAATGTTTCTCCTATCACGGCTCGTTAAGAAAATTCCTCGCTGCACCATTAAGTTCGGCGGAAATGGCACAGATCTCGTTGTACCATAAAATAAAATAAAAATATACTCACTACATGTTTAAAGTTATTTGACGACTCTTCAGGAGCAAGCTGAGAATTTGGTACTAATTTAAGATAAACCAAATATAAACGCTATAAAATGTTACATAAATTTGATATAAATGAAAGCGAGAAATAAGGATATCACCCGGTTTTTATTAGATATTATATTTTTATAACTACTAAAAATTCCTCTCGAACCCAATTTTTAGGTACTTTTAGCACTTTCCTCCGAAAGAAATTAGCTGTTGAGGTTGCTCTCATGACGGAATTTTTGAAAAATTTCTTCGGATCTTTCTCGATCCTACCTAGTAGACATAAAAAATAACCCCAGTTAAAATTTCTCTCTCTCTCTCTCTCTCTCTCTCTCTCTCTCTCTCTCTCTCTCTCTCTCTCTCTCTCTCTCTCTCTCTCCCCCCTCTCTTTCTCTCTCTCTCTCTCTCTCTCTCTCTCTCTCTCTCTATATATATATATATATATGTATATATATATATATATATATATATATATATATATATACATATATAGTTATATATGTGTCCGTTAACACGATACCGGCCAGAGTTTTTGTTTCTTACCCACGAAACTTGGTATGTAGTATTCCCCAATCAAACGATTGAACGAGTTCGTTAACCAACAAAATCGGTCCATCTGGAGAGGGGGTTTACTCCGGAGCCAATGTAGTTATTTGCCAATACCATTCGTAATTTTTGTTATATTTCAACGAAACTCGGTATTCGTTCTGGTCAACTAAAGAGAAAAATCTGTTGTAAAAATAAACTAAATCGGTTCATTAGGAAGAGGGGGGTTTACTCCGGATCCAAATTACTAATTTGCTCATACCGGTCGTAATTTCTGCTGTATTGTAACGAAACGCGGTATACGTCCTGGGTATCTAATATGGAAGATGTGTTGTAAAAATGAACTAAATCGGTCTATTGGAAGGGGGGGTGATTTACTTTGTACTATGTTTGAATTGAATTGAAACAGGTGTTATTTATTTTATTTATCTATATAGGTTATTTTAAGAAAATTATTCAGGAATGCACTCGACACTACCCAATTCTGAGGAAAGTGCTTAGTTATGCAGCTCCTGCGTTACGGACTTTTTATGAAATAATTTATTCTAATAGGTCATATTTAGTTTATTAGTCTGGACTTGTTAAATTGCTAATAGATCATATTTAGTTTATTAGTCTGGACTTGTTAAATTGCTAATAGATCATATTTAGTTTATTAGTCTGGACTTGTTAAATTTCTAATAGATCATATTTAGTTTATTAGTCTGGACTCGTTAAATTGCTAATAGATCATATTTAGTTTATTAGTCTGGACTTGTTAAATTGCTAATAGATCATATTTAGTTTATTAGTCTGGACTTGTTAAATTGCTAATAGATCATATTTAGTTTATTGGTCTGGACTTGTTAAATTTCTAATAGATCATATTTAGTTTATTAGTCTGGACTCGTTAAATTGCTAATAGATCATATTTAGTTTATTAGTCTGGACTTGTTAAATTGCTAATAGATCATATTTAGTTTATTAGTCTGGACTTGTTAAATTGCTAATAGATCATATTTAGTTTATTAGTCTGGACTCGTTAAATTTCTAATCGATCATATTTAGTTTATTAGTCTGGACTCGTTAAATTGCTAACAGATCATATTTAGTTTATTAGTCTGGACTTGTTAAATTGCTAATAGATCATATTTAGTTTATTAGTCTGGACTTGTTAAATTGCTAACAGATCATATTTAGTTTATTAGTCTGGACTTGTTAATTTGCTTCTAACGTCTTAATTATTGACTTGAATTACTGATTTATTATAATGAATATTGATTAAGTGTTCTTATACCGCCTTTGAATATATTCCATTGACAGCTTATGGATTTAATGACTAATCAGGAAGGGCGATACCAATATTTAAAATAACGAACACCCCTAAAAATATAACACAAATAATTACGGAATGCCTACTAAGAAAAAAATTTGACTTACCGGACAATATGACTGATTATGGGATCCCCTAAATAGGCAAGCTTTAGGATTACTTGAAATACATAATATTTGACCAATTATGTATAGGTAATAAATAATTATTGTAAAATTATCTTATAAAATCACTCAGCAGACGGAAGTCCGTGTGCACACACTTCCTCCATTGAATACCTTATCAGAATTTAAAGATAACAGAGAAAATGGTGGAATAGTGTGCACATGGATTGTATTTTGGCCCAAGAGTGAAGGTTTTTTTAATTATAGAATATGTAAAACGGCTATTACTGAAGTTAATTTATTATGTTACTAATTTTAAGGTTAGTAGCTGTGAATAATGAAAAAAATCTAAGATGACAAACTCTTCTAAAAACAGCGTGTATGAAAATTTACAACTTATTTGAAGGCAAAATTAGCATGGAATCCTATTTTTAAGAAATTTCATGGAGGGTTATTACAGTAATTTTATTAAACATTTGTAATATTTATTTTTTTTTTATTGCGGTTTTATTTTACTGAAGTATTAAAATGTCAAAAATAATAAAAAATAAATTAATAAGGTTTGAAGTGAAGATCTTTTACAATTAAGAATGTCTTAAATAAATCAATCTCAGAGTTTTTCCTTGAAAAAAAACTTTAACAAGACCCTTGGATTCATGAGCGGGAAATGGCGGGTTCGATTCCCACCGGTGGCAGGACTTTTCTCATCTCACGGCTCTTTGGGAAAATTCCTCGATGCGCCCTGGATGTCGGCGCTAATGGCCTAGACGTCGATTTGCCGTAAAAAATACAAAAACACACACAAAAAAAAACAAGACAATTAAAAATACTGTTTCGACATAAACTCTTTCACATTTTTACCATCATTCACCTCACATTCTCCTACTTACTTCAATTTTTCTTACTCCTCATAATCAAGAAAATTACCGTACATTGTTAACAAAGAAATATAATAAAATAAAAAACAAAATGTTAACAAAAGGTCCCCACCCACCCACAAACCGAAAACAAAACTATTTCCTTACACGTAACTAGATACTTTACGAGTGTCTGTTTACATTTGACTCCCACGGGACGATCAAGAAATAAAACCTCAACCAGAGAAATCCGATATATCCCCCCGCTCAATCCAAATAAAATAAAGGGCCACAGCCAAATTATTATATTAACTTTAGGAGAATCTCTTAATAAGGACAAACATAATATTTTATTTTCCACGTATTTCTGACCTTTATTTACGTATAATTATTTATTCTTTATATATGGCCAAGGTCAAAAGAATAGTACTCCAATTCTCTTTGTACTATATATTGTTTGTACGCCCTACACGTTTCGTGGCTTTTATGCCACCTCCTCCGGGGCCATTACATCCCTATGTGTGGATAGCTCACCACCCATACTAAGACTTGGAATGGGTGGCGAGCTATCCACACATAGGGATGTAATGGCCCCTGAGGAGGTGGCATAAAGGCCACGAAACGTGTAGGGCGTACAAACAATAAATAGTACAAAGAGAATTGGAGTACTATTCTTTTGACTTTGGCCATATATAAAGAATAAACAATAATATTTTATGTATGTAACAAAATCCTCTATATATTTGTCCAATAACACGCACTGACTCATTCACTCACTCACAGACCTATCATCGCCCAGCCGAAACCACTTGTCTTTTAGAATGTAAACACTCGCTAAGAAAGGTTTTATTGATATTCAAATTTTGAAGTATTTTTTAGAGAGGTATGAATGTTTAGTTGGCTCTAAAGAGAGAAGGCAAGCCTAGGCTAATTCGGGGTGGAGATGTGGTGGCGTCCGGGGGCCTTGCATCGGCCTCTAGACCAGAACGGTCCCAGCCATGGTGGGATGTGGTGGGTACTAAGGAAGCCATGCTATGTAAACACAGCACATCCCACGACTCATGCCTGTAAGAGTCTCATCATAGACTCCAAGAGAGAGCTAGTGCTGGGTCCTCGGGCTGTCCTCTGCTCCTCTACTTCGGATCGTTATTCTCACCTCACCATTTTTTTTTCTCTTGTCTTAATTATTTATTTTTTATTATTTTTAATTAGTTTTAATAAAACAACTAAAGAAATTAGTACATATAATGCTTAATTGACCCCAACATACCCTAAATTATTCATGAATAACTTAGTTTTGTAAATGTGAAACAGCAATATTTGCAATCTTTCTTCGGTGAGGTGTAGCTTCTCTCCCTATCCGTGGCCTGGGTTCCGCCGGGTTCGGTCCTGCCGTGACATCGCTGTACTCTCTGGACGGTCACAGTCTCGGGCTCTGGAGATTGTGGACGCCCTCCCGGGGAGGGGGCGAGAACAACTCCCAGTAGAGCCTTGCATGGTTAAGTTTGCCCTCATGAAGCATTTTTAGAAAGAGAGAAGTGCGGCGGTGTCGCGGTGATTCTGGGCTCGGTTGGTGCCCGTTCCGCGGAGTGGGTGGGAGGCTTTTAGATTTAATTTTTAAATTAATGCTTTCAATTCAATCCTTAATTTTCCATTTAATTTAGGAAGTACCTTCCTTTCGTTGGGTGCCCATGACCTCCCGCGGTTGAATGCACCCTCAATTCCAATAAAAAAAAATAAAAAAAAGCCTAGGCTAGGACAACAGGTCAGCTGTTACCGTACTGTATCTATTTCATAGTATTATTTTCATTTGCGGTTCACTTAAAATATGATGGCAGACCTTACTAGAAATAAACTGTGATTTTGTCCCTCATAGAGTTTACGCTATACCTGGTGATTGTCTATCCGAGCTAATAATATCCCGAACACATGCACACCCTCCTTACCCATCAGAATCCCCAGTCACAAAACTTCTTTGTAATGCTCGCAAATATAATAGGTGTTTCCAAACGAAATCTTGGAAACATAAATTTTAACGTCTATTAATTATTGACAACGAATTTCTTCCGGTACTGGTTAAACTCCTGTTACTGGTAACCTATAGATAACGGGTTATCTCTAGGTTACCTGTTTGTTGTCAGTGCTTCGGAGCACCCCAGTGACAAGAAACATTATACTTTGATTACTTAATAATTTATTAACTTATTTTTATGAATAACTTATAGTATGACGGGAACCACGCTGTAATAAAGTGCATAAAATTATACAGTAGCGTTAATTTTGTTTGATGATACATTATTTAGCGCAATAAAATAACTCAGTATCTGCCGTGAAGAAGCACGGACAGTTAGTTAGTATAATCTCAAAAATTTATCTCATAAAAATAATAAATTGCCCATTGAACTTCTAAGTTTAAGGAATTCTAAAGAACGTTGGAGTTGAGAACGAATTTTGGTTTATATATCAGATTTTTTAAAAATAATTTCATAAATCACAAATATTTAATAGCTATACTTAAATTCGACTTATAAATTGCATTCATGGGTTTTGCTATATGGAGGGTTAAGAGCACAACTAGACCAAGTCCATGTTTGACATTTTATGTTGTAATGACATTGAAGAGTATTACTAAAATGGCTCTTTTCAGTGCTACAGGAGACCAAGTCCTAACTTCATTATTTTGCCACTTGTAGCAGTTCTTGCTACACATCTGGAAATCATTCTTATTTGTATTCAGAGCACAAATAAGCCAAGTCAAAGTTGTAACTATTTTATGAACGAAACTATAAATAAATTTAAGACTTATACTGGTCAATAGGATTTATACAACGCCTCTGCAATTAAAACGCATAACACATTTTCTGAAAAGTGTATAACATAGTCTTGGTTTAGTTGAGCTCTGAACCGTCTAGATATTGTGTCGCAAAGACGGAGATTATCAAAGGATCTTTAGAAATCGTGGATTGAATAAGGCCATCTATCTACAAGATAATTCTACTATCAGGAAGTTATGGGCAATTATCTTTTTTATCTATGATATATTTACAACTAGGCTTAAGTGATTCTGACAGCCCAAATCATCACAGGATAACCAGTAACTCTCATCCCGAAGGTGAAAATCCCATAATTTATTACGGGCTCTCCTCATCACGGGAGGTTTATGTTTGTGTTTACCTTTGTCGAATCCCTGACAGCTATAGCTCAGCTGGATTAGGATTTAAGCTTTATATATATCAGCTGGGGTTGTAAATAGGGAAGTTAGGGAGCGGGTTTCCTGCTAAAACTTTACCGCTTTACTTTTCCCGGCCAATTGTGGAAATGCGGTCTGGCAGTTTGTCACAAAACAACTCTGCTGTCTCCGTTTCCAGAGTTAATCGGTTTTCCGTGACCAGCCTCCCTATATACTCCACAGGGAAATATGTTATCTTGACAGATCTAGACCTAGAAATGTGCAATATCAATAGATTAACGCAAATTCATATTTCTAACAATCAGAGTTGGGCAAACGTTAATCGCAGAGGCGATTGACGATTGACAATTAAAAATTCAATCGCATCAACTCGCAATTACGATTGAAAATTTAATTGTTAATCGCGAACTGCGCGATTAACAACTGATTAATCGTAATAGTGGATTTCGCGATTACGATTAATCAATCGTTACTGTGTGAATCCGCAATTATGATTAATCAATTGTTAATCGCCGATTTCGCAATTAACAATTAATCAATTGTAATTGCGCAGTTCGCAACTAACAATTTATTCTGCAATTAACATGTCAAGTGCGGCTGCTGTTTAGCCATACTTAAAGTTAGGTAAAACTGAAGTTTAGCGTCCTCCTAACCGATTTCTTTCAAATTTAGTACAATAACGTATTTTAGTGCACTAAACACGAATCAGTTAAAAAAAAAGTTCGCATTCAACTAGGAAAGAAGTTATTAAGCTCTAAACTTCACTGTTATGGGGGTTATGAGAGCTTATGTAAACAACTATCTTTGTCAACATGCGCATTTCGTAATAAAGAAGTTTAATTGAAATTTACCATCAATTATTTAAATTCACCAGCAGTTATTAATTCACAACCATTTTTTTTTTTTAAATAATGAGGTCATATAAAACAGTAACGAAAACATACTTTGACGTCTTCTTCTTTTAATACAAGAAAATAAAAGTTTTTTTTTTTTTTTTAATACCAACCAAGGTGAGGAATAACCCTTCAAAGCTTGGTTACCATTAACCATCTTGGTTAATGGTAATTTATATGGTATTGTTTAAAGCGTATTCCTGCAGTATTTAATAATTAACATACTACTTTAGATCTCCTGAAGATGGACGAATAGTCCGAAACTTTGTGATGATAAAATAAAAGTATTTTTTTGAGCTTTGAAGGGTTATTCCTCACCTTGGTTGGTATTAGATATTAATAATCTTCACCTATTCATCATAATTTTTTTTTTTTTTTAATGAGATGAAAATCAAGTTGATCAAATCAAGAGAACAAAAATCAGATCTTCAGGCAAAAATTTATATTGGACTTTTCGGCCGGACTTTTGCAGCTTTTTTCTGCTAAAAAGTACCTAAATATAAATTGTTACAAATGAGATTTATTTTTGTTTATTAAAAGGAAATTACCGTTGATTCATTACGTGCCTATGACTGCTTTTTATTTCATGAAGAGGCTATTATCCCTTAAAATGTTACAAATGAGATTTATTTTTGTTTATTAAAAGGAATTGACCGTTGATTCATTACGTGCCTATGACTGCTTTTTATTTCATGAAGAGGCTATTATCCCTTAAAATGTTACAAATGAGATTTATTTTTGTTTATTAAAAGGAATTGACCGTTGATTCATTACGTGCCTATGACTGCTTTTTATTTCATGAAGAGGCTATTATCCCTTAAAAAGTCTATGTTTTATTTCTGATTGTTTCGAATAATATAACTTGAATAAAACTACATCAAATAATCAAATTTCTCATTCTACAAGAAACTATTGTTTCTCAAGTGACAAAAATCGGTGTTTTTCCGTAATGACTATGAAAGTCATTAGTAAAAATATCTTTATAAACCATTAAAACTGTATGCACCTAGCTTCAGGGCTTGTACACCAGAGGGCACTTGTGTCACTTTTCCTGTCTTAATACTATGCCCCCTACATAGGCAAGAGTGACACATTTTCAGTTGTTCTTTTTTAGTTGTGTCATTTTAGACATACTAGTGCGATATGTTAATATATTTATTACTTTTTATAATATTTTGGAGTATATTATGACGATATATTCTTTTTTGTTTATTTAAAATACACATTTTCACTTATTTTTTTACTAATTCATTTTCTGGTCGATGGATTTTTTTAGTCTATTGATTGTATACATCTGACAATTCACAGTCAATGTAGAACGTAAATACAATTTTGTAAATCGAATTCACTTTTGGAAAGGTTTAATTTTTTACTTTAAAGTTGTATTATTATTGTGATAAATATTTTAGATCCAGAAAAGGAACGTAAAGAGATGTAAAACGCACAGGGTTTCAATGAATAAATTGATTGTGTCAAACTTTTCCTGATCTCCTTCCTAGCAAAGAAAATCTAAGAACATCCAGAAATAGGTTTAATTTACAAATTTTCCTAATATCCACAAAGATCTACTGATTATTCAGACATTTTAGTTTAATTAATATGCAGAATAAAACATTCGAAAACAATTATCAGAGAATTTTTTTAATAAAATTACATTAGTAATTAAACTGTATGGCTAATTATAAATATAGTATTATCTATTATTTTTGTATGAATATTCAATATTTTGTTTATATTTTAATGAGCCATTATTATAATGAACAATTTTGAATTATTAAATTTTTTTTTTTAGTATATGTACCGCCGAAGCGAGTACTATTAAAATCTTATAACTTATTAAAATCTTATAACTTATGCCATTACAGTTCTCATGGGTATTACTACAAAATAATTTGCATTTTTTTTTTTTTTTTTTTTTTTCCCGAACCGAGAATTCTTTATAGTTTTTTTTTGTGTAAGATGTCTATGATATCGGTAGGTGGTAGGGATTACCTTCCAAGATACTGACATATTTATCAGGATCGAAATCTTAATAAGGCCCTGATCCGTATAAGCGTATTTATACACCTTCCAGTCCAATCTTTATCACACTAAAAATATGACGGGTTTCTTGAACCTAAAGAAGGAATTCACTCACAATAGCTTTGATAATCCTGTTTTTATTTGGAATTATTTATGTATGTCTATTTTTTAAAATTTTATTATATATATATATTACTTACTTACTGGTGGGCGCTAAAGTCCATGAAGGACCATGGCCTCTGCTAGCAGCTTCTTCCATTCTCCCCGGTCGGCAGCGAATCTCCTTCAACGGCTGATCCCCAGATCCTCCAGGTCTTTTTCGACGTCGTCCAGCCAGCGAAGACGGGGCTTCCCTCGCCTCCGTCCTCCTCCAGGCCGTACAGGAGTTTCCGGGGGAGTCGTGTAGGTCCCATCCTTTCAACATGGCCAAGCCATCGGTGCCTCCCAGTCTTAATGTGTGCCACTATGTCCGGCTCTGCATAAAAATCCCGCAGCTCTTGGTTGCTCCTAATATATATATTACCTATGTGATAATTCCTGAATTATGTATTTAGGTTTTAAGTCTTTTAGATTTGTAGGGCCAAAATTTTGCTTAAAAAAACAAAAAAAAACAAATATACGATATCCAGTTGTTTGAACATAATGTTGTTTTATTATTTTGCCCTTTTGTGTGTGTGTGTGTATTTAACGGCGTATCAACAATTTGGCTATTAACGCCGGGCTATCTACAGGTTGCCACCCTTCTATAATGCCAACGGTACGTGGTCGGTCACCCATTCAGGTACTGATCACGCCCGACGTTGCTTAACTTCGGTGATCTATGGGAACCGGTGCATTCAACGTGGCTATTGCCGTTGGATATTGTACCAATTAAACCAATCATAGCTATAGACATATATATATATATATATATATATATATATATATATATATATATATATGTGTGTATATATACATTATAGGGTGACCCCCCAAAAACGGCAAAAAGGGTCTTCTTGCGTAGACCACATCCAGTTACTTTTGAAGTAGCAGTAGTGATTGTATCAGTAATTTAGCGCATGCGCATAACTCCTTTGCCTTCCTATTGGAGGATTCCGATGACCAATTGCATTCGTTCTTGCTGGGAGTAAAGTAACCTTCAACAGTGAATTAGCTTTTGTTTATGAAAAAGCTCTGCTTATGTTAGTGAGAAAAATGAGTATTTTACAATTAGTTCGCGATGTTCCTGACAAAGTTAAAGGGATTGGTTTCTTACTGGGAAAAATTAATGGAATCCTATTAATTTTAGCGATTTGGATAGACTAGAGTCCCTACAATTAATATAATTCTATTAATTGCGAGTTGGATTGACTAGGGTTTTGATATCTTCTTGAGCGAGCGGAGCGTAGCGTAGCGAGCGGAAACGCATAGCATGTAATGCATTATAAATGTAAAATATCCAAAAAAGAGAGAGAGAAAAGGAATAAAATATGTTTGTTTACAAATAACGTTGTTTGTTATCCTTCATAACCTGCGAAACATTCAACTTTAATGCTTAATAACTTATTTTATAGTTGAGAGAATTGATTTTGATCATATTAACCTTTTTATTAATAAATATTGCTAATATGAATTATAACCGTAGATAACGAGTCAAGAAGTAGTAGATAACCAGCAAAGAACCTGTAAGCTTATCAGCGAGTACGAGTAACTGTTATAAATCACTACTGCTACTTCAAAAGTAACTGGATCAAATCCAGTCTTCGCAAAAAGACCCCGGCAAAATTTCGGGAATCGATGCAGGATGAAAAAAGAAGATAAAAAGTCCTTTGGCATATATCTCGGGTTTCCTTCGTTTCCGGGGGGAAAAAAACGCAAAAACTAAGACACTATTGTGAAAAAGTATTCTTTTATAATGCCTAAATAAAACTCAATAAAAGTATATTGGAAAATTATCTGACACCATATAAAGCTGCAAGTTCATCGTAATTCAAAATGGCTACTTTCCTTGTTAGGAGGAAAGTACTAAAACACACAAGAAATACCCTCTCAATCCTCTAATAAAAATAAATTTAATTGGGTTTGGGCGGGGCCAGAGGGTGAGATGTGTGGGCGGAGGATATAACATCTATTTCCAACGATTTTTTTTTATGCTTTATGAATGTCTGCCTTTACAAAATGTATTTTAGCTTTTGGCGTTTTTCACGAAAACGAAGCAAAAACGAGGTAAATGCCAATGGTTTTAATTTTTTTATTTTGTTCAGTCGGCATCAAATTTCTCCTGTTTATTTTGGGGAGAACGTGTATATTTAAGTGGGTTGGTTACCTTAATAACTGGAGGATCTGAGGTTAAAACTCAAGTGCACTAAAAATTTTATATTCTAGTGTCTTCGATCGTTGGTTTGATTTGGGGTCTCAGACCGCCCCAGCCATTAATTAATTTATTAATGGGTACCAGCAAAGTAGAAAATCAGGCGACCGGAGCTCAGTACTGACCATTCTATCTCTCTATTGTCGTACGATCAAGAACCAGACTTGTCCATCGCGATCAAAAATTAGTGGACCATTACACTATTATAATACCGAATGAAATAAATTAATGCCCAATGAGCTCAAATGGTACCAGTTCATTAAGATAACAATTAAACTACATAAAGAGAACAACACACTCGACAAGATTTACTATAACACATGAACAAGCGACCAACACGGACAGTGCAGGCCTGGGTGTTCTCTCTCCACACACACGCACCATCTGACACATGAACACATACACTGTCCTAGTAGGCACAAGATTAAGTCTTGACTCACATATGCGACCTTTATCTTGTACGTCTATTTAAGTAGGTCGCAAAAGCAGCTCGTACTTGTATACGAGGTGACATAATATTTCACATTAAATTATGTTCTCCGCAGAACGTAGACTTTCTGTCTTTCCATATTTATTCATAAACAAGAAGGAACATGGAACATTAATTCGAAACATGCATAGTTTAACTAGAAGCATAATTTGTCTCAGAATTAAGAATCTAAGCACTACAAATACTGGCAAATATTTTAGCTCGTAAACCAATGTTACGAATAAATAACGGCATGCAGTATCTTACTGCGTACCATAATTCTTGCGCGTTTTAAGCAGGAAGATAGTATTGCTGGGCAAAGATAGGCAATCTGAATCGATCATTTTAACATGATACATCGATTTTTTTGAATCGATCTTCAAGGACCGATCTGTTTGAAAAATCTACCTATCTAGAGTACCATAAAATAAAGTGTTTTTTTCTCATTTGATAATCATAAATTTGTAATAATACCCATATATTTTAAAATTATGTATCATTAGTAGTTTAATTATATATTATTTTTGGTAAAAAATAGTCCTAAATTTTATGTGCGGAAAAGAAGACTGTATTTTATTATTACATAGGTTTTTTTTTTTTCTTTTTTTTTTAATTAAAACTGAACACTATAAAGAAAAATAAATGTTTCCTTTTGGGGACGAATGGGTGAAGAAGCCCGGGGATATATAGGATATATATATATATATATATATATATATATATATATATATATATATATATATATATATATATATATATATTGTCCTTTGGGAAGGATAAATACACGCTAAAACGGCTTTAATTCGAGAAGGCGGGACATTATGTAGAAAAAACCGCGCAAATAAAAAATGGGCGATCATAAAAGATGGCGGATCATGGGCATGGTAGGTGTAGGAAGTGACGTCATGGCGGATCATGGGCATGGTAGGGGTAGGAAGTGACGTCAACCCGTATCTTCCTCTAGGTCAGCTGCCTCCATGCTCTCAATACAGGACCCAGAGAGCTAAAATCTAGCAGCTCATGTTTATCATATATATATATATATATATATATATATATATATATATATATATATATATGTATATATATATATATATGTATATATATACATATACGTATATATATATATATATATATATATATATATATATATATATATATATATATATATATACAAACGTATTGTCTGTATTTGCCAAGGAACTAGCATAGCATAATCAAACTAGCGTTGATTGATTATTTAAGATGGCCTCAAACGAAACGTTGGAAGCTAAAACCCGTGATTTCCAATTTCATAACTTTAAAAAAGGAAAATGGTCAAAAAAATTCGTTGTAATGAGCATTGCAGATAATAACGAAAATAAAACCTTCCGGGACTTTAGTCCCTTTAAAGTGTGTAGATTCATTAAGAACTGTGTCCCTAATACTAAAATTAAAATTTTGAAATCAGGAATTGTTCTTCTTGAAATCGAACTTGAAAAAGAATTTTACAACTTTTCTAATATAAAATCATATGAAAATTTTAAAATAAACTTTTCCCTACATAAAACATTGAATTTGTCCAAAGGTCTCATTTCTTGTGATGAGTTCCAGAACTGCAGTGAAAATGAACTATGTGCTGAACTATTAAGTCACAATGTTATTAGTGTCAAAAGAATTTATAAAACTCAAAATCATGAAAAAATTTCCACCTCATCATTTATTCTCACTTTTAATAGAGCTGATTTACCTGATAGAATAACACTTGATTTCCTTAGTGTCAGAGTGGTACCATATATCAAACCATTGCTCTGTTTTACTTGCTATCGTTTTCGTCATGGATCACGCATGTGCAAAGAAAGTATACCAAAATGTGGAAAATGTGCAGGTGCAAAGCATGAGGGTGAATGTGCTACCACCAAGTGCATAAATTGTAGCGGCCCTCACCCATCATGGTATGCTTCATGCCCAGTGTACCAAAAAGAAAAACGTTAAGAAGAGTTAAGGTTGATAAATAAAATCTCATATAACAGGCTGAGAGATTACTCGAGCCTAGAACCTTAGATTCGCCTAGCTCTCAGAGCTATGCTCAAACTGCTACAGCTCCCTCCACTTCAAGCTCTCTCGTATCACAAATACAGAAACTAGCAAATGTAGTCGAAATTCTGTCAAAGAAAATAACCATTCTTGAAAAATCTATTAGTAAAAATAATTCAGATCCCCCGAATTTAGATGGTGTAGCTGCAACTAATCTCAATTCCATTTCACATTTCAAGTTCGGTGTGGATCTGTTCTATCTGAAGAATTCAAGCAAGAAAACGGTGTTCCTCAAGGCGGGGTACTGTCTGCACTTCTTTTCTCTATTGCTATCAGTCCCGTTCTCCGTCACAGTGATTTACCAGTTAAATCCATGTTATACGCCGACGACTTAGTTATATATCTTGCGGACAAGTCGGTTGTTTACTTATATGAAACAATGCAACAGAATTTGGACAAAATCAGTAATTGGTTTCTAAATCGTGGCTTTCGCATCTCTCCCTCAAAAACTGAAAGTATATTGTTTACAAGAAGGAAAGTTAGTGAACAACTCAGTCTGCGAATTAACGATCAAATAATCCAAAATAATGATATCGTTCGTTATTTGGGTGTATTATTTGATAGATCTTTAAATTGGGTTGCCCTATTAAATCCTTGAGAAATAATTGCAATAGGTCTTTAAATCTGCTGAAATGCCTTACTAACACATCTTGGGGTGCTGATAGGAAAAGTATGATGACATTATACCGGAGCTATGTAAGATCAAAAATCGACTACGGGTGTATAGCATATGATTCCGCTTCCCCGAGAGTATTAAACATGATAGAGTATCCATAACTCAGGCCTGAGATTGGTGACCGGTGCATTCCGATCTAGTCCTGTCATCAGCGTGTGTGCTGAGGCAGGAGAACCTCCGCTGCAATATCGACGAATGTTCCTGGCAGTTTCCTTTTATTATAATGTTCTTGCGTCCCCTAATCACCCTTTAAATTATTATTTTTCTCCTAACTTTCAACTTATTCACCCTCACAGGCAGAGTAATAACATCAAAAGATCATTTCCAAGAAGAATTAAAGCTCTTTTACCAGAACTTGATTTAACCCCTATAGAAATATTGTTTAATTGTACCCCAGCAAAGGAGCCATGGAAATTACCACAACCCAAAGTTAATTTGTCTCTCACAAAATTCCTTAAGAAAAACACTGTTCCTATTATATTTCAGAAAGAGTATATTAAACTAAAAAAATCACTTCCCCCATCAACTAATATATTCACAGACGGATCCAAAGATGACTTCGGGGTCGGAGCGGCATTCAATTGTGAAATCAGATCAGATAAATTCCAATTAGATTCAATTAGTAGCATATTTACCGCTGAACTTCTAGCTATTTACAAAGCATTATCTACAATAATCCCTCAGGAAAGACACGTATCAATCTTCACCGATTCACTCTCAGCACTCCTAGCAATAAATAACCCTCTTTCTGACCATCCGCTTGTTGTCAACATTTTGGAACGCCTAGAAACACTCAGAGCAAGCAATGTTTCAGTTGTCTTTTCTTGGATTCCTGGTCACTGTGGCATAACCGAAAATGAGGAAGTAGACCGGGCAGCAAAGGCAGCCGTTTCTAATGGAAAGTCCCCTTTTCAGATATTCACGCACACATAAAGTCCAAGATGTGGATTTCCTGGCAAGCTAAGTGGTACGAGCAGAACAATAACAAGCTAAGGGAAATTAAAGCTTGAAAGACTTCTTTTACAGACCAGAGGAAGGATGAGGTTGCTATGGCACGAATGCGCATTGGTCATACCCGATTGACTCATGGATATCTGATGACCAGAGAGGCACAGCCCATTTGCACAACATGCGGAGTATTTATAACTGTCAAGCATATTTTTATTGAGTGTCGAATTTATAAAGAACAAAGAGATGAACTTCGGCTCTCATCAGATTTCGAGGAAATCTTAGGTAACAGTCCCATTCAAGTCAATAAATTATTACTTTTTCTAAAAAATACCCAATTAATACAATTGAAATTCAATGTTTTAATTATAATTTTTACGAGTGTTTTATGGGTAACAGAATACAATGAGGGGAGTTTCTGACCCAGGATTCGCCTTGAAATAGGACATTGAATTTTTCATAGATGCCGGTGCTATTCACTTTAACTTGAAACTGTGAGAGAACTAAAGGCCATCCAGAGATACAAGGCGAAGCGTCGTGTTGCCTACATCTTTCTGAATCAGACAATAAAATAAAAAAAAGTCGATTTTCCCGTTCGCCCTTTTCTTCCGAGGTTGTGATATATTGTAATGAAGCGATTTTCTTGGTCCACATGTGGCTGTTTATCGTCAACCCGCTTTTAACTCTATTGGAAGCAGCATCTCCTACGTGGATGTCCGACAAGCTAACCGCGCTTCCACATAGAGAAACCCACAAGGCCTTTATTATCTTTAGCATCCTGTTGCTAATAGAGAAATTAAACAGTCACTCACCCCAGGAGCTTCTAATAGATTAGTCCTGAGCGGGACAGCGCGATACTCTATGACTCTATGACAGATATTCTAGGAACAAGAGGGAAATTATACACCAATTATACTAAGTGCTTTCTAGATGGATCTAGAACGAGGATTCAATAGCCATTAACCCCCCGAGGGGATGTAGCACTTGAGTAATTGATGTTAATCCACGATCAGTAATGTCAATAATACCAATTATCATGAATTACTAAACAATTTTATGTCAATACATTTCTGTATTCTGTAGAAATGTAAAAAGTCCGATTTGCAGGAACTTATAAGTCATGATAGTAATTTACAATATAAAGCACATAATTATTATTATTTTTTTTTTGGGGCTTAAGGCGTGCTTTGAGGTCATAAACGCCAAATACCTATTTATCTTTAAAGCTTAGAAAAGAAACTTGTAATTCAATTGAGAAAAATAAACACATCCGAAATTACAGAGTCTGAGCAGGTTGTCCACACAGGGGGCCCATCGATGTTATATTTCAATGGCGGGACACAAACCGTCATCTTCTGCAAAAGAATCCAGGAAATTTGACACTTGACCCCTGTAAGATGATATTTTTAGGCAGGAAATTTATAAGGCTTTAAAATGTTAACATTTCACTTACCACAAACTTCTGATCGTTTTTTATATATTGAGCAAAATAAACGACTATATTTCTTTTTGGTATCTATGTTTAATGAACTGTCTTTATCAAATCAGCTGTCTGTTTGACGCCATTGTTCTTAGCTTCGGACACGATTTGTTTCGAATGATAGAAGTTTCATTTCCTAACATCATTTTTAATTTTAGCTCCTAATGGGGCACTGAAAGTGTGAAACTTCCGCCTGATAAATAATTAAAAACATATTCATGGTCCTCTCTTTGATATACTTGGAGACGACCATGAATCAAGCCAGAGAGAGTTGAGTTTTTTCAGAGCCACTGAACTATTTAATAAAATATAATAAGCAATTATTTACAAAAAAAAAAATTAATAATTCAAATATTAAAATATAAAACATTTCAATTAATTTTAATTTTTATTTAATCTGATCTTTAGTTTCAATATTAGTGTCATTTATTCTCAACAACTTAATTTGTTTTAATATTATTTTTTCCTCTTATGCATTAATATTTACTGCAGTAAATTTCAATAGGCAACAATGACCCGTGTGGTTGAATTGCCTTATGAACAAAAAAAAAAATATATATATATATTGTTTTAGAAGTCTCCCTGAAGAGACGTGAAATGGCAAGAAACATGGGCGACAAAATTTAAAATAGAATAGTTTTAATGAGACTATATACAAATGTATATATATATATATATATATATATATATATATATATATATATGGAAGGGACGATGCACAGAGACATTTGCCAATGAGTGCAAAATGAATAGCTCTTTGTATTCCTTTGAAGAAACATTGCTCAGTGAATCAAGGAATTTGGAGAATTGAAAATTTCCTCTCCTTTTAACTAATATTTTTATTTTTTTAAATGCGTGTAAATTTGAGAAAAGTTTTAACTAGTTAAAAGACAGCTGTTACGGTGAAAATGGCGAAACGTTGTAAATAAAAACTTATTTTCCTGAAGTCCTGATTATTCTAGGAAAGGTTAGAAATGTATATGTATTTCATACGGAGCATTTGTAATCTACACCCTTCAGCTTTATACATACTTCGGAATATTGTAAATTAGCAATTGAAGGGGTCGGGGCAAAATATTTTCCTAAAGTCCTGATTATTCTAGGAAAGGTTAGAAATTTATATGTATTTCATACGGAGCATTTGTAATCTACACCCTTCAGCTTTATACATACTTCGGAATATTGTAAATTAGCAATTGAATGGGTCGGGGCAAAATATTTTCCTAAAGTTCTGATTATTCTAGGAAAGGTTAGAAATTTATATGTATTTCATACGGAGCATTTGTAATCTACACCCTTCAGCTTTATACATACTTCGGAATATTCTAAATTAACAATTGGAGGGGTCGGGGCAAAATTGTGCTGACCAACATTTTTAACAAAACTTAACTGTAGCTGCTATAAGTTGGATATTATGTGGGACATTCAATTTATGCTGCAAATGCTACTAAAATATTACTGAATGATACTTAATGTTATTGTCTATAATCCTTTCAACTGATAGTCCCACATAATATCCAACATTTAGCAGCTACAGATAAGTTTTGTTAAATATGTTGCTTGGCACTATTTTGCCCAGACCTCTTCAATTAACACCAGAACCGAGTATAACCCTTCGGATATTAAATTCAATAAAAGGAAAATGGAAACTATGCGATAAGTCAGCTGCTCTGCAGTTACTTTTTTTTAAACTAATTGGAAACTATTAAGTCCGAATATTCCTTCAGAGAAGAAAATTAAACGGAAATCCCCGAGAGAAAGAAGTTGGAAAAATAGCTTTCCAATGTCAAGCGCAATGCGATAACATTTTTCCCAACGGATATATTAAAAAAAAAAAAAAAAAAAAAAAAAAAAAAAAAAAAAAAAAAAAAAAACTTTAGAGCTCACATTCCGGATAAAGAAAAAGAAAGCAAACCCGTTAAATTCTCGATGTCTTCCATCTAGTTGCAACAATCCAATTACATTACGTTCCTCACAAAAGGCCCTAGGGAATAAGCAAAGCACCCAATCTCATTGAGAAGTAGGAGATATTTTCAGAAGAAGAAAAACTCCCTTCTCTAAAGCCTTCAACGGAAGAAAAAAAAATCGTGAGTGAATAAAAGAGAAGCCACCCCTCGCAAGTAATTCAGACCAAGAGCAACCCCCCCCCCCCTTAATATGTCAGTTTTAAATTGGAAATATGATCTTTCGCCTTTCAATCACTTTTGTTTTATCTACTCGGATTTTCAACAACAATTATGTTTTTACACATCGATAATCCGAGAAATAAATTGTATTTCACCTCTCTCTCATTTGTACGTTAAAGGTGAGGGTGGAAAAGGATTAATAGATTATTGAAATAACTAGCAGGATTTGCTCCCCAAAAATTTTTAAAACATTAAGTTATAATTGCGGCGTTTCGAACCTATCTAGATTCATCATCAGGCATCTTATTTTTTTTAGAAGTTTGTTAATTAAAGTATGTACTTTAGTTTAACATTGTAAATACTTAAATTGTTAACTTAATTATAAATATGAATTATAACCCTGCGTTAACATTGTAAATAGGTAAATTGTTAAGTTAATTATAACCCTGCGTTAACATTGTAAATAGGTAAATTGTTAAGTTAATTATAACCTTGCGTTAAAACTATATCAGATTTAAAGCTGTATACTGTGTATGTTCATGTATATTTATAGTCTAATTCTGTAAAGCCATTTAAGATGATCTATCAGCTATCAATGTAAATAGTATCCATATGTAAAGCTCTTGTCGCCAAAGCTGCCAAGTGGCTTAATAAATAAATAAAAAAAATAAATAAAATAAGTCTTGTTAAGGTCTACTATAATTAATGTCCAATATTTGTTTTTAGCACTTTCCTCCGAAGGAAAGTAGCTATTGAGGTTGCACTCATGACGGAATTTTTGAAAAATGTCTTCAAATCTTTATCGATCCTACCTAGTAGACACCGAAAATGACCCCCGCTAAAATTTATATATATCTATATATATATATATGTGTGTCTGTTAACACGATAGCGGCCAGAGTTTTTGTTTTTTCGTCACGAAACTTGGTATATAGCATTCAATTAGCAAACGATTGAACGAGTTCGTTAACCACCAAAGTCGGTCCCCGGAAGGGGGGGTTTACCCCGAACCCAAAACACTAATTTGACTATGTCAGCCGTAATATTTGTTATATTTCAACGAAACTTGGTATTCGTAGTGGTAATATAGAGTGAAAAGTGAGATATAAAAATGAACTAAATCGGTTCATTAGAAGGGGGGGTTTACTCCGGATCCACAATACCAATTCGCCACTACCAGCCGTGATTTTTGGTATATTTCGACGAAACTCGCTATTCGTAGTGGTAATCTACAGTTAAATATGTGTTGTAAAAATAAACTAAATCGGTTCATTAGAAGGGGGGGGTTTACTCCGGACCCAAATTCCTAATATACTCATACCGGTCGTAATTTCTGCTGTATTGTAACGAAACGCGGTATACGTCTTGGGTAACTCATGAGAAAGAAGTGTTGTAAAAATGAGCTGATTCGGTCAATCGTAAAGCGGGGGCTTAATTTGTAATATATTTCAATAGAAAAGCCCGCCAAACGTAGGTTCACAAAGCCGCCGCAAGGAGCGCTTTCTACCACTAGAGTGACTGTATCCTGTTCCTGCGTTAGATCAAAATACGATAATATGAGTTTTTTTTTGTATTTATTACGTAGTGTTATAGGTACCATGTGTAAACATAACTCTGGAAGCAAATTAATAATTGATCAGTTACTCATTACAAATTTAAAAGAGAACTATTCATGTTTTTATTTTATTTATGTAGGATATTTTAAGCAAATATTTCTGGAAAGCAGTCTACACTACCCAAATTCTGAGGAAAGTGCTTAGTTATGCAGCTCCTGCGTGACGGACTTTTTTAATTTTGAGAGTAAAACGTTAAATCCAGGTAATAATAGAATATTTTGATAAATGGACAAGTCAGATGTATGATCATTTGTAATTTTACTCTCAAAATTCAAAATCTTTGGAACATAATATTGTCTCTACCATGTCAAACATACGGGTTTTTGGTTTATTTGTATTACAAAAGTTTTTACTTTTGGCTTCACAAAAGAGTAGTATATTTTAGTTAAATAATAATAAATAGATATTATTATTACACTTATTTTTCTACTGCTGGATTCACCTTATTTTAAAGACAAGGAATAAATTTACTCATCAGCAACGCATCCATCATTCCTATTCTGTTATTTTAAACGTAAGGAAACATTTTAAAATACGTTGGGCACCAAACAATGAACACAAAATAAATCATTTTTTCTGCTACATTATACAGGATTCAATGAATACAAATATTAAAAATTGCCTCCACGAAATGCATTTGAGACATGCAATCACATTTCAACATTCAAGGACTCGTTTGAAGAATGCATAAATTAAATTGCGTTTTCAATTTATTAGTGTATATGTATGTTAATAGATTCATTTTGCTTCCGTTTTACACACTTCACACTACTGCAGCGGTATGTTGTGTAAAAGTCAAGGTAAGCATCATTTATTTACGCTCATAAAAAAAAAATGCGTTTTCCATATTGTATGAGTCGTAATGCATAATGCAGTTTCTTCTAGCTGAATCAATAATTAATTTTTAATCAACAGAATATTTGCAAATAATGTGTTTTCCGTTTGTATATATGATTTTTTTTTTTTTAATTCGTGGTCATTTATATTTAGAGAAAAAAAGGGGTTAGGTGACTGTATTTGATCGTGGAATTCAAACAAAATGAAGTAAATACATAAAAAATTAATTTTATTTAAATTATTTCGCAGGGGTTCACATGTTTGGTTTGTGATACGGATTCTCTCTCCAGCGGTGTTCAATACCAATGAATATTTTTTATATTCTTTATAGAAGTTCTTTTCCCGAGCAAGCACTAAAGTTTTTTTCTTCAAGTGTCTTCGTTCATGGGTTGAATTCGGCCTCCCTGACCGTCCCTAGGCCAAGTTAGCCTTTAATTAATTTATTAATGGGTACCTTGGGTGCTAATGACTCTAGCAGTCGAAGCAGTCAAGGGGAAAATCAGGCGGCCGGAGCAAAGTACAGACCATACTATCTCCCTTGTGTGCCGTATGGTCATGAATCAGATACCTTTATAGTATCTCCTCCTCAGGGCCCTCGTGGCCTGTTATGGGACTGTTTTTTTTTTTTTACTAAAGTTCTTTATTGCTTGAGAATGTGCCAAGTTTATTCAATTTCTTCTTGCTACACTTTTCATCCTTCTTCGCAATCTATTCAATTCCAACACAAAACAAATCATGCTGACTATTTTCACTGGAATCCACCTTACTTCAAAGCCAACCCAAGACCCAATTAACCTCTCGGACTAGGAAGCCACCAATCAGATTAACTGGTACTCCATCATCCGTCGGCGAAATAAAATATCCTTACAGATCAAAGCCGGAAGCCGTCACAATATATATATACTCTATGTGAGTAATGCCCGTCGGAGCAGCGGTATGTTTATGCCTATAAAGTACTAGGGAGAAGACAATCGGACCATATTTCAGACTGCTCTCAAGGTATAAATACAAACCCAGCACAAATGGGCGCTCCCCGGCTCGGCTAAGAGCTTTACTTACAGACCGCAAAGAGGATTCCGCTCCAATCCTCTCCTTCCACCCTTTAATTAATAGTGGATGCCAGATTTTTGATAAACATTCAAAAAACAAAAAAAAACATTTACAAATTTCCTACAGTGTCAAAGATAAGTACTTCAAAACCCTTGTAGACCAAAAAACATTCAACAACCACTTACTTAGGAATACAAAAAATAAAAAAAAATCTTCTGTGATTCGTAAAGCATAAATAAGAAGCTCTTAATATTAAACCTTGAATCAAAACCAGCAATGCCGAAATTTTAATCACCGTTTTCTTCTAAGGAGTTGCTCTTAAACAAATTTAGGTCTGATAATTTTCTATTTAAAAATATTTGAGCTTTTGAATGATTGAGCTTTACTATTAACAAAATTTCTCAAAGTTTCCGAGATATTCATTAAAATTTACAAAATGTCTATTACTGAGCATACATTTTATTTTACAGTTTTAAAATGTCAATGGAACATGGTTATCCAAGAATGTCACCCATCGGAGTACTTGGGCCACGTCGATGTATGTCAATGGAACATGGTTATCCAAGAATGTCACCCATCGGAGTACTTGGGCCACGTCGATGTATGTCAATGGAACATGGTTATCCAAGAATGTCACCCATCCGAGTACTTGGGCCACGTCGATGTATGTAGTTGTAGTAATTTCTTGCTAACACAACCAAGGGGTTGTGTTTGAAAGGTCAAACGATATATATATATATATATATATATATATATATATATATATATATATATATATATATATATATATATATATATATATATATAGTTTGCAAATTATGTTGAAAATTCGATTCACGTCCAAACAGGTAGATTTTTGAAAAACCTTATGCTTTTTCGTTCGCGGGAGTTTCACAATATATTTTAAACAATTTTACGTATTTATGTAAAAATATAAATATATATTCATATTCGTATATATAGAAAACAACTGTTTTTTTCCATTAGGTAGTAAATTGTCGACGTTTGTCAACGGTACTTCCGGATTGCGTCAAATTTCTTTTATGCCCTTCTATTTGCTGTAATAAGAAAAGATTATAAAAGGACTCGTACAGTTTAGTTCTGATGGTAAAATTTCATTCTATTTTCGCTGTCCAATTTTACCAATGAACCGATTAGTGATTTAAAACGTTGACGTATATGCAAAAAGCGTGTTTACTGTACTAAAAGTTTTTGATATCTACTTCAACATTTTCGCCTATTGATCTCAAACGTAAACAATTCCTTTTGTTGCTAAATTTTCGCTTGTAGGTACTTCACTTGATGAACTTATTTTATTTTTTAGAAATGATTAACCCTTTTTTTTTCATTGGTTCTGAAGCATGGATATTTATGTTCGGGACCTAATGCTCGTATTTGGATATATTCCTGATGAGTAGAGAGAAAATGTGTTATAGACTAGTGGAAATTCTAAAATAAGCAGTTAATTGCTAATTATTTTGTATGATGTTGCTATATTGAAGTAAAATAAAACAATTAACCATGGAAGAAAGTAAAACTCCATGTTAAGAACAGTATCCTGTAGATTGTGAATCTCCAAAGCATTGATAAGCGCAGCTGCTGATAGATAACGTATCAGTATTATCATTTTCTCGGGAAGACTGATAGCAGAAATTACTTAGGGCGGACGTTTCAATTTTTCCTCAACGCTGCTCAAACATAATTATAAATATTTAGAAGAAAAATGATTATGTAAGTCATTCAGTATGCAGAAAAAATACATTTTTCTACTCTAAATATAAAAACTACAGCACATTCTTAAGGTCTCTCTAATACAAATAACAAATAATAGAAGCATGTTTCTCATATAATTATCGTTTATTACTGAATAAAATACAATTAGGAAAACAAAAAGCAAATAAAAACTGAGGTAAACAGAAAAAAATAGGCTAAAGACCTAAACGAACACTTCTAAATTTTAAGCAAGAATCGTTTTTGTTTAAGATTTCTTAGGCTTTGAAATAGATGCCTAAATGTTACCACGATGTTTAAACAATTTTTGAATATCTCAAATGGAGAATTATTACGCAAAATATATTAAACGAAGTTTCGTGGGTTGTTTTATTTTATAATCAACATTTTCGTTGTAAAATACGAAGTTCCTAAAGATATTTTATGTCAATAAAAAAATTATGAAAAATATGTTTCTTTTCTTCCTTATTTAAGTATTATTATTCTGCATAGGCGGGAATCAATTTTCACATTTCTAAATAACGGAACATTTATTACAAATCTTTTGACGTTTTGATAAGGTCTCTGATATGATTACTCTCGGAGCGATGGCGAATGGGCGAATTAAGTTTTTTTTTAAAAAAAAAAAGTGATTTATGTTTTACTTTAATGACAAAAAAAAAATGATCAGTGAATTTTGCCATTTAAACATACCTTAGTATAGGCGTGAGCACTCAACACTCCGCTAAGGGTCGTGGGGTCGATTTCCACTACGGGGTGGAGGCTTTTCTTTGGAAAAATAAAATGCATCAGTCCTATCCTGGCTAGAAAAGGGAGGTGAACTATAGATAACCAGTCCTAAAATTCTGAGTTAATTATAATGTACGTTAAAATTTAAATTAATTAAATACAAATACCGCAATTATTGTAATTTCAAACCTTCCGAAGTTACTCCGCGATTCTTCTCATAATCCAACTATTTCAACGTTTTTTTCTGGACTAATAGGACTGTTTTATTGCAGTATTACAAACTCAATACATTTTTTCTCGATATCATATTCAGCTTTCTTCCAGTCTCCTAAAAATCATTTTGATTTTTTTGTGGAGTGATTTTGGAGCGATAGGGGCTTATGTCGCTAACCAACAAATATACTCGGTACGGTTTCTCTCCCTTTCAGCGATGCAGAAATAGTAGGTCACGCCTTGAAGGAAAGAGTTGACATTTTCAACTTTAACCTAAAAGGAGTTGGATTTCAAACTGCGAACCGAAGGGAAGTCAAATACTTTAAACGGAATCTAAAGCAGCACATAATAAGATGGCTGAGAAAGGAAAGTTGGAGATCGTGCGAGGATCTGAAGGTCAGCTTCCAGGCCTCAAGACATTTCTCCAGACAATTAGGCCTCTGGTAAAGACTTAATCATCGCCAGCTAAGGGGAGCCTGGAAAAAATCTATTAGCTCGTCTGAAGGCTGCCTTTGGAATAGACAAGTACTCCTGTGGGGCAGGTGGTCCGTCTGGTATGGCGGTCACATATGCGCCCCTTGCGGGGGTCGAATACACAACCGTGAGCTTCCTTCTCCTAGAGGAATGGTGACTAACCCAGAATCTTTAATGAGCCAACAGTTTGGTGACGATCTTAGGGTTATGCTCCAAAGGAAGACTTCGTGTAAGGCGTCGTTCAGACTGGATTGATAAACGACACACGATATATCGTAAGCGATATGCACAGAAAAAATAGTTAAAATGTAATAGGAGGCGATAAAAAAGGTTCACAGCAGCGCGATTGCACAACATATCGCAAGCGACGTATCTCTCGAGTGCCTCTTGTCGGTCATTCCAGCGATTAGTTTCGTACGATATTCAGAGCTGCGAACATGTCAGTTTGAAGAGAAGGCAGTTCTGTGATTTCTGTCATTAATTTAGCGAAAGCTCGTGAGTGCTCAGAAGTTTTTCGACCAGAGAAAAAGCCTTCCTGAAGTGTGTATCTTTTCTTCCATGGGTTCATGACACTTTTGTTTAGGAAGAAATCTGTATTTGAGGTGTATGAAGAAGTGAGCTGCTTAGCCGAAGATGGTTCCACAAGAAGGGGAGACATTATGGTCATAGATCGCCAGGCATCCAGTGGGATTATTTTGGATCCAACTGTGAGGTTTGAGATGGACGAGAATCAGCCCTTATCAGTTGACAAGGGAAAAAAAATCCATTTACGAAAAGTGTATTCCCTATTTCCGTAGAAATTATATTATCCGAAATTGGGAGGTAATCGGCCTTGTCTTGGGCGCAAGAGGTTCCATACCTTCGTTTGTCCAAAATGTTTTAAAAGATGGGATATTAAATGCGACTACGAATCACTCGCACGTTCCATCCTGAAGGACTCAATAAGAATAGTGAATCACCACCTATACGGCTGAAGAATGAAATATGAATAAACATATGAAACTAAAAAACATAATAAGAAAAAACAGAATTACTTCAGAACGAAAAAAATTAATGAATTAAAATAAATCATGAAACGAACTGATGTCCCAAGCTTATTATCATTCCAAGAAGAATAAATTGTATGCAGAAAATAAATAAATTTAAAAAAAAATTCCTTGGATTGATAAGAAGCTGTCGCCGATTATGGTCAGCCATCAGTTTACTGTTTTTCTCTCTTTCATAAAATGAAAGTTTTCAGGAATCATTCAATAAAACTCCCTGAATTTTGCTTCATGTTGAGAAAGGTCTCTAGAAACAACAGCTTAGCTATACTGCTCGTTGCTAAGGTTGTAGGGATGCATCCAGTATTTCCTTCTCATACTACGCCTGAACCAGTAAGCTAGATGTTGAGAAAGGTCTCTAGATACAACAGCATAGCTATACTGCTCGTTGCTAAGGTTGTAGGGATGCAGCCAGTATTTCCTTCTCATCCTACGCCTGAACCAGTAAGCCATTACAACCTCTTCCTCACTTCAGCTTATATTTGCTACTCAAGTAGTGAGAATGGTGTCCCAAGCATATTTTTATCTCACAGATTGCGCCGATTTATCGCCCGCTGTCTAAACCTTCCTAGCAATAAGTCGTCGCGCAATATCGCTTATGATATATTGTGTATCATAAATCGCTCCAGTTTGAACGACGCCTTAGAGATGACATAAAAAATATTTTTCTAATTCAAGGCCTTCTCTCGAGAAGTTAATTATGATGGACGGCGTGCAAAAGTTCTTCAGTGCACCTTGCAGTAGGTCTCAGAGTTCAGATAAGGTAAAGAGTACATTCCATAAGGTCACATTGGCAAACGATGTGAAAGTAAGGACTTCTTTCGAAATTACTTCTTCAAATGTATAGAATTCCTTATAGAACACTTGCATTTACTATAGAAGGAGCCCTCTGCATCAGGAAGGGGTGACCTAATAGGTTCTAAGTATTTAAGGGAGGAACCAGGATGGATCTGATGTACTGGGTAAGTAAGGATTTTAAGTAGAGCTCAGCGCATATTAATTTTGAGAGCGTGTATCGAGGCTCTAGTTAAAATAATGCATTTCCTTCTAAAACAACTCTCTAAGTTTAATATGAAATAGGTAACTTTTTTTACGTCCAAATATAATTAAAAATAGTTGTAGCATAGTTCGCCGCTCCCTTTGTCGAAGACCTTGGTTATTGATGTCCCAAGTTACATTTTTCCCTATTCCCTTCGTTAAAATATGGAAATATATCAATTATTGTAAAACCAATAACAGTATGATTAAAAAACATGCCCGACTCCCCGGAACTGCCAGTTATTGGCAGCGTTTGATCTATCGTTAAAAATATAAATTAAATCTTAAAGAGAAGGATGTTTATGGCGCCACAACAGGAAACTATCCTAAGCGGAAATTACTCGCCCGCCATCTCAACGTTCGCTCTAGGAAACCACTATTGCCAATAAGTTTCTCATTTTTCCCCTTCTTTTACTAAAATACTAATTTTACTAATAAAAAAAAAGAAGAAAACAAAAAGAAATGTGAGTTAAACAAACACGAAACCCCGTTCAAAAGAACAAAACAAACACCTTTAAAGTTTTAAGCACTTATTTCTCCGATTGCCATTGCCCCATCGAACATTTTTTCGGAACATTTTTTGTAGAGAATTTAGTAAGTACTCGAATGGTCACCTTCCCCTTACCAAGATTTCCCAACCGCTTTCCACATATTTACTTCAATTTAACCAAAATTTTAATATATTAGTTTAGATGAATTTAAAAGTTTTATAAAATATTTCAATTGAATCCCATGAGTCTTAATACCCACCAAAAAAAAACATTTGTTCAACTTTTACCAAAACCCGTTCCATATATTGTCTTAAAAATGGTTTCGTTTTGCTATATATAAGAGTACCTGCAAGCATATTAACTCAAAAACTTAAGCGTTAAAATTTTATTTTCGCGCCAATTTCGCTCCAAACACCAAGTTCCGGTGTACGGATTCTGCTGGTCAACGAACTCAAACTTTCAAATTAGACGACTTTTTGTACCAAAAGTCATCAAAATCGGACTAATTTTTGAGCGAGACGATGGGAGCGTAAACAGACAAATCATAAAGTTTTAAAAATGGCCGGGATAGTGCAGTATTATCTTGTTTAATGTTGCTTTAGATATATTAACATGTAGCTCTTGAAAAGGTGCTGAAGATGCAAAACTCGCTGGGATGTATTATTTTTAGTAATTCACGTATTTCATTCAATGAGTATCTGCATGATAAGAAAACTGGATTAACAAAATATATATCCTATTTATTAGGGTTCTTATCTAAATGTACCCAAAACTATCAACTCATAAATTTGGAATATCAGGTCGCTTAATTAATCCGAGGTTTTGTGCAATTTGATTTCTCTAGATTGAAAAGGACTCCGCTAGGTGTAAATAATGACCCGCATTGCAGAATCTTGAAAATATATAGACAAATCTCAAAACATAACTACCACTGCAGTTGTTCACAAATCAATGCCCTGGGGGATTATTCCGCTAGCGCATGTAGGAACACATACAAGCACAAATGGTAGTTTTATTACACAGAGAATATATTCTGGATGCAGAAGGCGCAGTCACGGTACATTTAGTCCCATTGTGAGGGAAACAAATGTTGGAGGGGTGACAGTAGCAAAGATTCGGCTGGCGCATATGCGCTGGATGGGGGACCCAGAGACCCAGATGTGCTGCTAGTCACAGCTATCATTCATTCCTTGTGAATTAGATGTAGCAACAGCAAGGGGAGCGAAGGGTCATAAAGCAGAGAATAGAAGAAGAAGTCATAGCAGAAGAAATCTATGCGTAGCAACCTGTTGGGGCAGTCGAGTAGACCGGTGTTGTATCAAAGGGTGTGATAATTTGTTAGCGCTGGGTTGCCCAGTGGGGCTAAACAACATTTCATGTTTCAAAAAAGCCTCAACCGATTTGAATGAATTTTTTTAACATGAAAGCTCACAAAATTTAGAGCAACTTTCTCCAGCCAGATTTTTGTTTTTTTGTTAAATTACGTGTAAATAATTCACAAACTTTTAAAATTGAACAGACTGCCTTAAAAGAGACAACTTACAGATTCCTCGAAGCCTCAGTGAACTGTTATCTGATAACAGCCCACATATTGATACCATACTGACATACCTCGAAGCCTCAGTGAACTGTTATCTGATAACAGCCCACATATTGATACCATACTGACATACCTAAGGACGACAAAGACATATAATAAAATATAGTTATACCACACATAACTCCCAAGTCTAAGTTTCTTATTTCAGGATAATATGCCTCAGATTTCAACTCCAAAAAAATCATTATGATTACTATTTATTATTACCATTAACATTAAACGTTTAATTCTGTATTTATTTATTTTAATATTTTTATTAATTCCTTATATATTTCTTTATAATTTTTTTTCTTTTGGGAGGAACCCAATTACTTGGGCAACGAAACTTTTTTTGTACAATAAAGTTTTTTCTCCTTATTCTCCGTGACCTTTATTTTTTAACTTTGTTACTAATCCTTGCCTTATAATTTATTATTTTATTTCTTATATTTTATATAAATTATTTTAGGGCAGATCACCATTGTTGTGGAGCTCTTAAAGTTAAATAACTAAAAAAATTGAACAAAAAATAATATATCTTTTTCATCTCACTTAATATCAGCACTTATATCGTTGAAATTAAACATTTAAATCCTGATTAGTCTTGGAAAAAATCAGACTGACAACTTCAAAACGTAAAGTTACCTTAATTCAACAATGAGATTAATTGAAATAATATGATTTTTGAATGATTTGAAAATATATTTCGATTTTTCCAAGTCTAATCAGGATTTGAATGTTTAATTTCAACAATATCAAAGCTTATATCGTTGAAATTAAACATTTAAATCCTGATTAGTCTTGGAAAAAATCAGACTGACAACTTCAAAACGTAAAGTTACCTTAATTCAACAATGAGATTAATTGAAATAATATGATTTTTGAATGATTTGAAAATATATTTCGATTTTTCCAAGTCTAATCAGGATTTGAATGTTTAATTTCAACAATATCAAAGCTGATATCGTTGAAATTTAACATTTAAATCCTGATTAGTCTTGGAAAAAATCAGACTGACAACTTCAAAACGTAAATTTATCTTAATTCAACAATGAGATTAATTGAAATAATATGATTTTTGACTGATTTGAAAATATATTTCGATTTTTCCAAGTCTAATCAGGATTTGAATGTTTAATTTCAACAATATCAAAGCTGATATCGTTGAAATTTAACATTTAAATCCTGCTTAGTCTTGGAAAAAATCAGACTGACAACTTCAAAACGTAAATTTATCTTAATTCAACAACGAGATTAATTGAAATAATATGATTTTTGACTGATTTGAAAATATATTTCGATTTTTCCAAGTCTAATCAGGATTTGAATGTTTAATTTCAACAATATCAAAGCTGATATCGTTGAAATTTAACATTTAAATCCTGATTAGTCTTGAAAAAATCAGACTGACAACTTCAAAACGTAAATTTATCTTAATTCAACAATGAGATTAATTGAAATAATATGATTTTTGAATGATTTGAAAATATATTTCGATTTTTCCAAGTCTAATCAGGATTTGAATGTTTAATTTCAACGATATCAGTGCTGATATTTAGTTAGGTAAAGAATGAAATACTAGTTTATGTTGAATTGTAAAAGTTCGTGAATTATTTACAGGTAATTTAATAAATAGGGGATAAAAAATACAAAAATCTGGCTGGACAAAGTTGTTATAAATTTTATTAGCTTTCATTTTAAAAAAAAAAATGTATTGTAATCAGTTAAGATTTAGAGGGTGAAGCGTTTTTTGAAACAGGAAATTTCGTTTGCCCCCACTGTGCGTTGGGCCGATTTGCGAGGAAGATTGGCTTCTTCAGCTTACCGACGACAATTTATGACCCATCAAAAAGCAATTTAACTTTTAACAGTCATCTGAACGCACTTAATTTCTTATGCCTGGATTTCGAAATCTTAGAATAGAAACAGTACTTCGAGAATTAAATGAGAATAACAATGTCTGAATTCTGGTAAATATAACGCCATGCTATGTGTTATTTACTGTTTACAATAGATTAATAAACTTGCTATGATACGAAGCTTGGTAGTGAAAATAGCAATGTACTCAACCGTAAAAAAAGCTGGGTTCAAGCTCTTTGGCAAGTCAAAGTTTCGAAAATACCAAAAAATGGAAAATTAATTGACTTTTGGTATGTACAGTCCAGAACTCAAAATGACATAGTCAATTGTACAGTGGTGAGTTAAAAGTAAGTAAAATAAATAAATATATGTAAAAGCAAATGTCAGGTTCATGAATTTAAAATTTTTGAAATCTGACTTGGATACTTACGGAATAGCCAGCTCTGAAAATTGTATTTCCAATTAGACCCAAAAGTTTCAAACAAACTTTTTATTCTATAATGAGCATTCGGAAACACCTTAAAATCTTCAGAACGAAAATAAAAATGTTTACCTAAGGTTTACTGTGAAACAACTTAATGGCAACATTTTGTCTCTTACTGAAGAATTGATTGCTTTTTCGAACGATCGATTCGAAATAAAAAATTGTTTGAATTTAGAACTTTTACTTTTTAAAGTTTATTGAAATTTGTCTCCAAATTCCTTCAGCTGTCAAGTGGATAGTCCATCATGTTCTTCGACTTACCTGAAAGATAAAAAAAAAATAGTTTCATTACTTAGAATTTTTAAACAAAAAATTATAAGGAAAAGAGGTTCTTAATTTTTTTTTTTATTTGTTGTTTTTTGTTTACCAAGGCCTAGGTTGTTTCAGTGGGTAATTGATTTGTTTTTAATATTAAAATCAATCGACCGGGGTATATTTCAGATAAAACATTAAGGCCAAACATCTCGCATTTTTAGAGGTGTTTCAGTGGGTAATTTATTTGTTTTTAATATTAAAATGAATCGACCGGGGTATATTTCAGATAAAACGTTAAGGCCAAACATCTCGCATTTTTAGAGGTGTTTCAGTGGGTAATTTATTTGTTTTTAATGTTAAAATGAATCGACCGGGGTAAATTTCAGATAAAACATTAAGAATTTCTAGCTGCCCAAATCATAAAAGGGATAATCATTTTAAGAAAACACGCTAAGATGGTGGGGTTCTTTTGAGATGGACTTATTTTTTAATAGGTAATTCTCTAATTGGCTATAATCCCGGGCCAAGTTATAAATACACTTCTTCACACCTGTTCATTTCGATTAGCGTTCATCTGTTGCGTTCATTATATCTCAACATCTTAGTTTTTTCCTATGTGTATGTGTATGTATAAATTGTTTACAATATTTGGAGGCTTGGGATCTATAAAAAAAATAAATAAAAAAAAAATGAAAAGTTTGCTTGACTCCAAGCCACCAAATATTTAGCCACCAGTTTAGACATATTTTGGGCACAAATAATACATTAGTATTTATACATGGTCTCCCCCACCCGTTCAGCCATATAATGTGAACAATTTTAGTTTTTCTTCAAATCTCGATTTTGTATTTATGTTATGTTGGGTTTTAAAGGTTCTAAGTAAAATCAAATTTCGTTCGATATATCCCTTTTTTACAGTTCGGATATCATTTTGAAAAATAAGAAACATTTATTTCAAAATGATTGTCATAAAACTTAAAACTGCATATTTTCACGCTGACCTAAAAATCGAATTCCTATTTGAATATTGAGCACGTTTCATTCAAATGACAATATCTTTCTTTTTCGTACCAACCGGAAGTTATTTACGCTGATCGAAATTACATAGGAGAAAAAGAGGTAAAAGCTCGTCTTCTTAAAGCAATAATAGATGAAAGTATAAGGTGTGTCGTTTCGAAGGTAATATATCCTAATGATATTTAATTAATATTGTTATTAGGAAATTATTCTTCGTTTGCAAATTCTCAAAGAAAGGGTGAATTCCGGTCTCTATTATCTACTTTTGGTGGGCTTAATTTGTAAAAAAAATTCTGATATGGGCAAATTTAACCAAGAATTTCAAGGTGTAAAAAAATGCATGTTGTAATTGAGGAAAATGCATTTATTTTTATGATTAATTTTTAAAAATACAAAGACTAAATCAGGATTATTTAAAAAAAAAGTCAGATTATAAGGGGTTTTACAGTTAGTTTTGGGGTACACGTCAATTCTAATAAAGCGTTGTGCAGAAAAAGGTTAAACGATTAATTAGAAGAGGTTAAACCGTCCCCGGAGGAAAGCAGGGAATTATAACCGCTGTTTCTAGTAGGCAGATAATGCTTGGACATAAAATTAACTTCTTGTACCCGGCTACAAGAGAAAGTTTCTAATAGTACAAGATAAGTTAGAGTGGCCGGGATTAGAATCAATTATAGGCATAAGTTAGTCGGTCGGTATCTGGTTAGTACAAACTGGGTCCTGTTAATTAGGTAGCTTCCAAGTCCGCAAGGTCCAAGTCCGGGGGGGCTTTGTTGTCCAACGGTCACTTCTGACCAAGTCCTGCTCATTACAGATTGGACTAGAAATTCTAATTGGACCAGCTCTGTTTTACCCGGGTGGACGACCGATTTCCGCTAGCGATAATTACAACAAAACGCTCAGCGAAGTCCTTTTGTTGCTCTGTGCAGGAACAAGGGCGTATCTGGGAGGCGGTTATCTTCCGGTAGGGCCCTGTGCACGTAATGCGTATAACTTCCACCGAGGTCCGTACGTTAATTGGATACCCCCGTGGATGGCATCGAACTAATCGGGTTGTGTGTATATATACGGCTCAATATGTACGTTGTTTATATCTCCGTGTAGTATCTCTATGGGTTCTCCGTTAGTAGTTTCCCCCAATACAAATCATAAGATACATTCAGCGCATTATCAGCAACGGGACAATCTACACAAAATACCTTTCTCCAAAGCTATGGTTATCCCATTATTTTATCAAAGGGCAATAAACAAAATATTTATCACAACATGAAATTATTCCAGCTCAAGTAAGATACTGGATGCTAAAATACAGATGAGATATCGAACTACCTCAACCAGGCCCACTGACCAGATTATAACATAAACTTTAGGGGGGAAAATAAGCATAAACTATATCTTCTTTACTCCACTTCATTTCATTATTCAAACATTAATATACATAATATTAATCCCCACATATGTTCTACATCTATATGTGTGTGGGGGGGGGGGGGTACAGATATGTATATGTGTGGGGGGGGGTACAGATATGTATATGTGTGGGGGGGTACAGATATGTATATATGGGTTTGTCTATGAGTGTGTATGTTTACATATGGGTATTTGTATGTGTTTATATATGTGAAAATAATCCACAGAAAATTTTGTTATATATACCATCAATGACTACAAAAAAATATTAAAACTACACATCTGTTCTTTACTAACATTTCACTGACTGACACACGACACAGTCCAAATTAAACACTAAACTACATCATATCACAAAACGTCACGATACGAAACTAGCAAACTCAAAATCTTTTAAATTGTTACTTTGTATAATTTGTTAGCATATTTGACTACATAGTTGTATAATTAAAGTAATAAGTAAAATTGTATTCAACTATATCTGGATGTAAAATGAACAATATAAATACAGTGTAATGTATATTTGTATACTATGATGTACATAAGTAATAATGTGTTTGTATGCACATATGTATGTACATGTAATATAATTGTATGTATATATGTAATGATTGTTCTAAGCAAGTATATAAAAAAGTAAGATATTATTATGGTAAAATTTCTATTCTTAGTAACTCAATGAACGAAAAATTCAATTTTTAAAGATCACCATTTCCTTTTATCCCATTTGGAGCGATATGATTAGAATTATCCTACCAAATATTAAAATAGACTAAGAAGTCATTTCATAAACTTTTATGTTTACCCCATTAATATTCGGCCGAACAAAGATATATAATACAAATAAGCTCCAACAATTTCAAAGATTAAAGGTCATTGAACTATTTTAGACGAAAGTTCATAAGTCCTGATGGAAATCTAAAAGAAATAAACCGCCGAATAGCCATGAGTTGGAAGAAATACTGGGCTCTTAAATTTATTTTTAAGAGCAGTATGAGTGTAGAGCTAAAAGCCCGAGTGATGAACTCCTGTATCCTTCCATGTATGATTTATGGCTCGCAGATATGGACATTGACAAAAAGAATAAAGAATCGCTTAGGGTAACCCAGTATGCAATGGAAAGGAGTATGATGGGAATCCGAAAGAGCCAAAAAATACGAAATACCGAAATCCGTAGGAAGACGGGCGTGGAAGATGTCATCGTTGCGGCACTTAAGCAGAAATGGACATGGGCAGGACATCTGGCACGAATGGAAGAGGGAAGATGGGCAAGAAGGACTACCGACTGGCTACCTTTGGACTGCACAAGGAGAAGAGGAAGACCATTCCAGAGATGGAGGGATGATATGGATAGGTTTTGTGGAACGCTTTGGTGGAGGTCTGCACAAGACAGAACCATATGGAGGAACCTGGGAGAGGCCTTTGCCCAGAGATGGGCCCAGTAGATTTTTTATATGTTTTTATTATATAAAGCTTTAAGAAGAAGAATTATTGAGTTATTTGATTATTATTATTATTTTGTACATAGTTTGTTTTTGTTTTTATCTACAATAAAGGCTTTATTTATTATTATTATTATTATCATATGTCCCGGAAAGATCACTATTACAATAATTATCTCATGAAGTAATCCAGAAGTGCCGACTAGAAATCACTTTTCAGAATCCATATATCACGAAAAGAAAGGTATTTATATTTTATAGTGACCCAATCTTTTTCAATCCAATATTTTTCAGGCGGCAGGTCAATAAAAGAGAATTAAGAAAGTCAATTAATTTATTTGTTCTTGCTCTACATGTTTCACACCTCAGGTGCTTCTTCAGGAGCCAAAAACTCACTAAACTAAAACTTCCAGAATAATTGTATTAAGGCGAACCTTCCCGTACAATGGCCACGTCCACTTCCGCCTGAAAAATATTGGATTAAAAAGAAAGGTGGTTTAAATCTGTATATATATATATATATATATATATATATATATATATATATATATATATATATATATATATATATCGTATTTGTTAAATAATGTTAGGTTTTGGAACTTACAATCGTAGGATTCTATTGAAATATTTTCTACGAGTTTTAAATTCATCAAAATTGAGATGTTTAAAGTTCGGAGGCAAGGAAGCATTAGAAAATATTTTTTTTATTAACATACTTTTTTGGGGGATTTTCATATATTTTCTTTAAGTGTCCCACAATTTTTTTGAAAATACTGGTAAGTTGAAGTAGTTCATTCAAAATCTTACTAATTTCTCTACAAGAAAGTTTCCAAAGGACTTTTTGATTGGGCGCTGTAAGTCGCAGAAATAAGTGGTTAAAATCTAGAAAGTGTTAGTTTTGTTATCTGTGTCTGTTTTTTTGTTGTTGTTTTTTTTTTTTTTAACGGCGCATCTTGGCCATTAGCGCCGGGCTATCTACAAGTAGCCACCCTCTTCTAATGCCAACAGCACGTGGTCGGTCACCCATTCAGGTACTGACCACGCCCGACATTGCTTAACTTCGGTGATCTATGGGAACCGGTGATCTGTGTCTGTTAACCTTACTTTTTAGTTGTTCTATTTTTTTTAAGTTCATAAGGTCAGAAAATGAGAAACGAATCAGCAATAGTGTTTTCCAAGAGCAAACGTTTAGAAACCGGATCCAGTTTTTTCCGCTTAGAACATTTTTAGTTTCCTGTCGTGGCGGCGAAAATCCTTTAATATATTTCACGAAAGATCAAAACCTACCAATGACAACAGGGATATGAACGGAAAAGCGCTAAGATGACGCAGTTCCCGTTAGTCGGAATTTAAAAATCTTGATTTTCCATGCTGTAAACCTCACACATGTCCTTTGTCTCTCATGAGTTTCAATCGGACATTGTCAAACAAATTGTATTTTATTGAAATAAATTGTTATCTAATTACTGAAATATATAATTATTTTCAGTAATTAGATAATACCTATAAATTGAATGAATAGCTAATTCTACTGGTAATATGAATGGTTCAGAATATTAAACAAGGCAGAATAATTCTGTGTGGAATGTTATTAAAGTCCGACGAAAACAAATTAATCGAACATCTATTCAGCGTAAAATACAGAGAATTCTGCTCTATATGCTTAATGAAGATTAAAATCCTTCTTCGCTGGAATATAATTAGATACTAAATGTATTTGCTATTTTGTAACATTCCATAATTTAATTGTTTATCCTTCGCCATAGGAATTTATTTCAAAAAGGGCAATTTCTGTATTTTGGGTACGTACCTACTTTTAATCATTGTTGGGCAAAAATAATTCAGAATAATTAATAAATCTGTTACTTCATTCTGAATAATGAATAATTTTTCATTCATTATCCAGTTAATTCAATGAATAACGTAACTTTTTATTTTTATTCATTATTTAATAACAATGATTTATTGAATTACAATTTTTATAGAATAAAAATGATTTATTGGATGAATATTTATATTGAATAAATGTTATTTATTCGAATGAAACAATTTTTTCAATGATGTTGATTTCTTTGCCTGACATTTTTCGTTAAATAGGAGTGATTTATTTTAACAATTTTTTTTAAATAAAAATGACTAAGTTAATTAACATTTTTCTTACTTGAAATGAAAATTATTTATTTAAGTGATATTTTTTACTGAACTTAAAGAATCTGAGTTTGTTGTTCCAAGAACCACATTATTTAAATTGCATAAAAATAATGAATGAAGAATGAAAAAATAATTAATTATTCATTAAATAAAAAAAAATCAGTCAATGAATAACTGATTAATTTAATTTAAATTTTAACGTCCATTATTATTAGCTAAGAATTTTAGGACGGGTTATCTATAGGTTACCACCCTTTTCTTGCCAGGATAGGGCCGGTGTCTTTTCTTCTTTCTAAATAAAAGCCACCACCCATAGTGGGAATCGAACCCACGATCTTTGGCAAGGAGCGTTAAGTGCTCCCGCCTTAACACTCACGGCCACCGGGCCTCCTGAATAACTGAATAAAATAAATTCTTATTCAATACAAATTTATTAACAATGAGCCAACCCTGTTATTTATTGAATAGAAAATAAATTAGTGGATGAATAATTTATTCAATGAATGAATACTTATTCAATACAAATTTATTAACAATGAGCCAACCCTGTTATTCATTGAATAAAAAATAAATTAGTGGATGAATAATTTATTCAATGAATAAATACTTATTCAATACAAATTTATTAACAATGAGCCAACCCTGTTATTCATTGAATAAAAAATAAATTAGAGGATGAATAATTTATTCAAAGAATAAATACTTATTCAATAAACATTTATTTGTATGATTATTGAATAAAAAAAAGTATTGAATAAATGGCCTTCTCTGCTTTTAATTATGTTTGTTTTATATAATTATTCGAAATAATGTAGTGATTAGTGATTACGATTTTATGGGGTAAATAAACCACTATATATATATATATATATATATATATATATATATATATATATATATATGTATGTATATATATATATATATATACATATATATACATATATATATAGGGGAAGGTGTTGTACCTGTGACCACTTTGCACAAGTTTGAATATTAAGGCTAAATTCATTTTTTTTATTTCATTGTAATTAGTATTCTATTGTTTATCATATTTAATTTTTTGAAGGTTCTAACATTACATTTAATATTTTTTATTAATTTAAAAAAAAAAAAATAATCGTACAGTGGTCAAAGGTACAAAATGTAGTTGTACCTTTGACCATGGGGTGTTGTACCTCTGACCACGTAAAAACAATACAGCAGTGCAGACAAAAAATTGTATTGAGAAATATTATAAGTAATTGTAAGTTTAATAAATACAGGACATGGACGTAACCATAATAAAAGGCTATTATTGATATTATATCATGCTTAATATGCTGAAAAATCCAGTGGAATCGATAAACGTTTTAACTGTCAAGCAGGTCCACTAGCATATGTAGGGTATGGACAATGTCTTCGACATCAATATCAAATGAATTTTCATCTTATCTCGTAAACTTGTCACTTAAAGTTTGTTTTTTTCAAATATTGGATCTTAAACATTGGACATTTAATACCACAGATCTTTGCGACTAAATATGTAATAGTCTTTTTACTTTCATTTTTAACAAGTATAAAATTTCCTTTTTCAAAATCATATTTTTCAAATTGTTGCTGCTCATTTACTTAACTCACGATATTTATCAAACAGATCAACGTCACTTTCTCCTGAAGAAATTTCTATCCGGAATCTGAACTCTCATTAGAATAATTTTCTTTTTATTTGCCTCTTTTTTAGGAAGGGGTTTATTTGTATGTGGAGTCTTACGTTTAGGGTGGTGCTTTCGGGTTTTTTTTTTTTTTACCTTCAATAATTAGCTTTTCAGAAATATCTGTTAGGACACGAGGTTTCCCTTTAGGCCGGCCCCTATTTGACATTTTCCTTGCCTCCGCTTTTCGATGAGGTCTTGCAACTGCAAGTGGAACGATAAGGGGCGATAGGTTCGAAATGCTACTGAGGATTAATAAAGTCAGTTTGAACTTATTTAATTTATTATTTTTTAAATTATCTGAACAATTGAAGAAACCAATATTAATTTTTTTTTTTAATTTGTAGCAGAAGAATATAAAAGTTGAATTATGTAAAAATTACTCAGGTGTGTTGTACCTTTGACCTGGTCAAAGGTACAACAACTAGTCGTGGTCAGAGGTACAACACCCTGGTAGTGCAAATTAAAAAGCATGCTAAACATTTTAGGGTTAAGATAAATCAATTTCAGAAGCTACACCATGTTTCTTATTGTAATAGCTACTTTGTCAAATGATTTCCATCTAAAAAGACTTAATACAAAAAATATTATGAGGCAATACGTCATCAATAAATAACTTACATTTTTATAATAGAAATGGATAAGTATTTTTTGCACGAATCCTGTTTGACTTGAATAATCCAAAGTAGGTTACACAAGCACTCTAGGGAAGCTAAACACTAATTACACCAAAATTTATAAAATGTTGTACGTGCCGCCACAGCCTCGGTGGTCAAAGGTACAAGACGGTCAGAGGTACAACACCTTCCCCTATATATATATATATATATATATATATATATATATATATATATATATATATATATATACAATTTCAATTTTGGTGCTAAATGTACTTTTAAAGCATTTTCTCTCTTGCTCTTCAGGTAAAGGCAATCTGGATGTGCCAACTATAAAATCTCACGTTTCAGAAACCTTAGGTCACGAAAATAAAGTCGCTCTCTAGCTAACCCGAAAATGTACCGAATTTAATAAAATTTGTTACAGAAAAGCATTCTGCGATTTGGAGGTCATATTCGTTAAGCAGTAGAATCCACCAACCGGAACACTGTTTTTATTGGGGGTTAAAATTCGCGCGAAAAACTCTTAATGCTTACGTTTTTCCGTTTATACGTTTTTAGGTACACTTCTCAGTACACAATGGCGCCTAAATCTTCAGGTTTTATGAGATTTGGTGTTTGACGTTTTTACAAAATATTTTGTCCATTTATCTTAAACTTCTAATGCGTGAGGTATAAGAATTTATGGAATCCCACTCAGATAACGAGGCGTACCTATTTCATTTAGTATTTCTGATGTTTCCTTAAGAGAAATTACATAATGCGAATGTATTAATGGACAAGCTTGGAAAATATAAGAGTTTGGTAATGGAATTAATAATTCTTGGTGTGTAGCAAAATACATATTTTAAATTCCATAAGCAGTCTAACAAGTACCTTTATTATAAGACAGTGACCCTATTTTTCCAATATATTCGTCTGTGGCAGAAGGTCAATTTTATAAAAACACACTTACTTTCTTCTGTACTCTTTTATTAGGCACTACATGTTTCACGTCGCTGTGACGCCTCTTCAGGAGCACTTAATCTAAATAAAATAAAATATGGTTACAGCCTATCCATTAGAGAACCTTCCGCAGGTAGGGCCACGTCTGGACTGATAAGATCAATCATGTCTACTGGGTATCAGCTGTTTAAAATCCATAGTTTTAGGGTAAATGTCGATTTTCCAAAAGAAGTTTTAGTCATTTTATAAAAATCGATTTTAAACAGCTGATACCCAGTAGACATGATTGATCTTATCAGTCCAGACGTGGCCCTACCTGCGGAAGGTTCTCTAATGGATAGGCTGTAACCATATTTTATTTTATTTAGATTAAGTGCTCCTGAAGAGGCGTCACAGCGACGTGAAACATGTAGAGCCTAATAAAAGAGTACAGAAGAAAGTAAGTGTGTTTTTATAAAATTGACCTTCTGCCACAGACGAATATATAAGTACCTTTAAGTTTCACAACACTAAGCCGTCCATTTACAGGTCTTGGCAAATGTAGCGTTTAATGCATAGACATGCATCGAAGCGTTGTATAGCTACCGTTTCACTAGACGGTTCTATACAACCGTTTACCATCCTGTTGGACCTGCATTGTACCAAGGACAAAGCCGAACGGACCGTAAATCAGAGCTGAAGGTAGCTACGTCGGATCTATACATGAAGTCCTTTCACGCTATGGCAGGTGGCTTGCTGAAATACTGTCTTGAACCTATTAGCGCTGAAAGTTATGTATACAATCGATGGCATAACTGATAAAGAATGGAGTCCAACAAGGGAAACCTGTTTTCGAAGGTTCTCTAAACAAAGTTTGCACAAAAGTTGTCCAGAGCGCGTCCTTTGAGTTGTATTTTAAGAGGATGCAAACTAATTTTTTTTTAGAAAAATCTTAGAAAGAGTAAATCTGGAACACTTTCCAGAAAAAAATTAAGTAATAAAAGTAGAAGAAATGGCGTTATTTTTGATTGTACTTCTTTCACATATAACTTCAGAAGTATTCACTATCGTGGTAAAATATGCTTCCTGCTTTCCAAAACAGCAATAATTATGAAAAATAGAACTTTATTCGGTACTTAAAATGCAGTTAGGACTTTTATATTCCAGGAAAAAAAAACTTATGATTCTATAGAAGGACAGCCTGCCGAGTTTCGTTTAAATTTGTAAGATAGATTTTGCATAATAATTTTTCAATTGAGGTATTAGCGAAAAAACAACACTTTTCAAATCTAAGCAAGCTTTGAAAGGCATTTAACGGAACCAATAGCCATCTATTAGGACGGATTTAGGGGTTATTTCATAATTTCTAAATAATAATGCATCATAGGAAATTGTATAATGAATCTTTTGACAGCTTGGGGCAATTTCTAGTGTAAATTCTTTCCGAGTTATGAGTGAAAGAATTACAAAAAACTACTTACTATTTTATATTTAAAATGTATGTATGGGTTTAAGGACGAAGAACGTCAAAGGTTACCATCGTCCTGTTATTATTATATTTAAAAGAAAAAGACGGAGGTGGCTTGATGACCTGGAGGAGGACTTGCGGACGCTAGGTATCCGAAATTGGAGGAACCTGGCAGCAAACCGCGTGGAATGGAGCAGGATGGTGGCAGAGGCCCAGCTCCTACAAGGACTGTAGCGCCCAACAGTGAGTGAGTGAGTGAGTGAAAAGAAAGAGATGTTCTTGAAATAAAATGAAATACCATTCCTTAATTGTTTAAATAAATAAAAAATAGAACAAACAATTGTATTTATGAATGTTACACATTACACAGTGGAGGTTATACTGTTCTTATAAAAGGATAGATTCTTAATACAGCAAAAATTATAAATAAAGAATAATTCATTAATATTATATACAAAACTTCTTACCTAAAATAAACATAATTATAATCCAAATTTTTATTACTGTTAGTTTTTGGCCTTATTAACTCTTTGTCCAAAACTCTAATAATATTTTTTTTTCCTTACTAATTACTTTTATTGTCCATATTTGCATATAAATATTATTTTTCCCCATATTAACTTCGCATATTGAGCACAGATGCATATAAATATTTGTTTTCCTTATTAATTCCTTATATCATACTTAAATGTGTATAATTGTTTTGTTTTTTTGTTTCTCTTGTCTTTATTTATTTTAGTTTTAAGTAGGTTTAATCCTTAAATATGGTATTTTTATTAATTATTTATTAATTTATGATGAAAGCTCATATTTTTATGGAGTCGATTAAAAAATAACAAATATTGTATAGTTTTTCTACTGAATCTATTGCAAGTATATGTATACCTGATTGCCTCTTCATCTTGCATTGTGAGTTCGAAGTACTTTCAGATAAAGGAGTTTCTAGGATCACTGTACATAGGGCACCTGTTAAGGAAGTGTTTAATATATTTTTTTTTCGAACAGTAATTAAGTAAAAAATAGGTCTCAAAACTGACGAATCACTTTGCCAGCCTTGGAAGGAGAGGAAATTGTAAATAATGCCAGAAATGTGGTGGATTGAGAGAAGTGGCTGGTAGATTGTGGATGGATATCTGGTAGGTGTAATGGTATGTAATACCTAGGTATTATAGATTAGCCTAAGGGAGGTAGATCCCGCCATGCCGAACCTACAGGCATCAGTGGATGGCATGCTTCCATCATCAAACCCAGGCCATACTTAGCAGCGCTACGGGGTTCCCTTACCGAAACTAAAATCATTTTTATTTAATGTAGTCGAAACCACTAGAAATCCAAGTCGAAGGGTCTGTGTCAATTTAGCACATTACAGCATCAAAGGGGTCTCCCGTGGTCTAATGGCTAGCGCCTTGGATTCATATGCGGGAGATGGTAGGTTCGATTCCCAACCTCCGGCAGGAATTTTATCATCCCACGGCTCGCTGGATGTCGGCGCTAATGACCTAGATGTAGATGCGCCGTAAAAAAAAAAAAAAAATCATCAAACATATTCATTTTATTCTAAGCGCAAATTTAAAGGTTTCCCGTTTGTTTTTCCTCTAATAATTGGTCGCCTTTCTTAACCAGGCTACACAAGATTCAGGCCTGCCTGATAGTTAGGCCTGAACAGTCCGCCACCTGAAAGCCGGTGACCAGAACGTGTATATATATATTCTGGTCGGTCTGTCAGTAACGACTGATCGGACGGCCGGAATATATACACGTTCAGGCGATCGGCTTTCAAGCGGACTATTCAGGTCTAACTGACAGACCGGTCGGAATATATACACGTTCAGGCGATCGGCTTTCATGCGGACTGTTCAGGTCTAACTGACAGACCGGTCGGAATATATATACGTTCAGGCGACCGGCTTTCAAGCGGACTGTTCAGGTCTAACTGACAGACCGGTCGGAATATATACACGTTCAGGCGACCGGCTTTCAAGCGGACTGTTCGGGTCTGACAGGCCTGTCTGACCGTGTGTAGCCTGCTGTACTTCAAAAGGGTGGTATCCAGTAAATAAGCCGTATTGAAAAATTCGATCGACTCTTTCGAAATTTTAAGGTACTGGTTTTTCCGACTGATAAAATCCTATCCAACATCGAATCAGAATGTTTCGTATTTAATTTGTCAAGCTTTAGAGCCACCATTTCACAACTGAACCCCGGATATTTAACTTGATTCATGAAAAAAAAAACTGAAAATAATTGTTCAAACCTTTGTTTTTTTTTTCTCTTATTTAAAATTATTATGTTTTAGTTTAGAAGAATCCTGGGCGTGATGAAACAACTTCAACTAAATTAGTCATTATGGAGCAGGCGAAATAAAAATTCCATTTCTGTCCAGTTTTATTTTTGGAATAGTTCAATAAGTGGACTTAAAAACAGTTTTCTACGATTCCCGGGTTCAAAATAGCCAAACAACTCCTTCGTTCGGACTTAGTCTATAATGCCAACAGCACGTGGTCGGTCACCCATTCAGGTACTGGCCACGACCGAAGTCTCCAATATTGTGTCTCAATTAGTCAAATCAGTCGATTACTTATTTTTATTTTTATCTCACAAAAAAACACAAAATACTTTTTAACGAAATAACAGACGAGCTGTAGTAATTACTTAGTCCAATTAAACAATAAAAATAAAGTAAAAGTTTTTAATTAGTCAATTCAATTCAAAGGAAGGAGATAAAAGCTGCACAAAATGAAAAGAGAAACAATTCGCTGAAAGAAATACAAATGGAAGGAATCTCCCTTTTTTATTAGAACTACCCGGGCAATTCAGGAATATTCCTTCTGACAGATCTCGGTGGCAGGAATTTAGATATAGCTCGCTTTATTTTATATTTAGTTTTTATATTACTAGGTATAATATTATATTTTATTACAGCAGGTACTAGTTCCTATTATTGCTCAATACATGAATACATAGATTAAATTGTTAGAACATGTAAACATTACAATAAATGTAATAAAAAAATTCCAATAATGACAAATATGAAACATTGAAAAAAGAACTTGCAAAATAATCCACTAAATATAAGCAACAGGATTCGGGGAACATGTTTAGAATTGTATTAAAAAATAAAATAGTAACCCTAACGAAAAATATAATAATATCAAAAAGTAAATTAATAATACCAAATAATTTTAAGAAAGTGAGTGGTAAAATTCAACAACTAGGTTCTTATCAGGATTAATTTAGAGAAACTGGTTCAACAACTAGGTTCTTATCAGGATTAATTTAGAGAAACTGATTCAACAAATAGGTTCTCATTAGCATTAATTTAGAGAAACTGATCCAACAAATAGGTTCTCATTAGGATTAATTTAGAGAAACTGATTCAACAAATAGGTTCTCATTAGGATTAATTTAGAGAAACTGATTCAACAAATAGGTTCTCATTAGGATTAATTTAGAGAAACTGATTCAACAAATAGATTCTCATTAGGATTAATTTAGAGAAACTGATTCAACAAATAGGTTCTCATTAGGATTAATTTAGAGAAACTGATTCAACAAATAGGTTCTCATTAGGATTAATTTAGAGAAACTGATTCAACAAATAGGTTCTCATTAGGATTAATTTAGAGAAACTGATTCAACAAATAGGTTCTCATTAGGATTAATTTAGAGAAACTGATTCAACAAATAGATTCTCATTAGGATTAATTTAGAGAAACTGATTCAACAAATAGGTTCTAATCAGGATTAATTTAGAGAAACTGATTCAACAAATAGGTTCTAATCAGGATTAATTTAGAGAAACTGATTCAACAAATAGGTTCTCATTAGGATTAATTTAGAGAAACTGATTCAACAAATAGGTTCTCATTAGGATTAATTTAGAGAAACTGATTCAACAAATAGGTTCTCATTAGGATTAGTTTAGAGAAACTGATTCAACAAATAGGTTCTCATTAGGATTAATTTAGAGAAACTGATTCAACAAATAGGTTCTTATCAGGATTAATTTAGAGAAACTGATTCAACAAATAGGTTCTAATCAGGATTAATTTAGAGAAACTGATTCAACAAATAGGTTCTCATTAGGATTAATTTAGAGAAACTGATTCAACAAATAGGTTCTTATCAGGATTAATTTAGAGAAACTGATTCAACAAATAGGTTCTAATCAGGATTAATTTAGAGAAACTGATTCAACAAATAGGTTCTTATCAGGATTAATTTAGAGAAACTGATTCAACAAATAGGTTCTTATCAGGATTAATTTAGAGAAACTGATTTAGTCTTTATCGATTTCGAAGTGTGTTTTGTTTCGTACAATCAATTCTTGAATCCACGATATTCTTCTTTTCATTTGGTTTAAAAATCGTGTCTTCTTTCTCTGCTTTCTGTTTTCTTTCCTCTTCATATATTATTGTAGCTGTTGGGAGATTCTTGGTGAAGGTTCATTATCTTACACTAGCGTATATAGAAAATAATTTGGGGGGATCTTATCCTTGCTCTGTCACAAAGTTCGCTCTTGGAACACTATTTCTCATTTTCTTGCCCTGTTTTATTGAAATAGTCAACACACACAGATAAATACAGATAAATGCAATTTAAAAAAATGACCAATTTAAAAGTTAGATAAACAGACACAAAACGCCTTTAAAAAAAAAAAAAAACTAAAAATTTCGTTCAAGAACTAATTTTTCCGATTGACATCGCCAACGTTCCAATGGTTTGCCATGATTTCCTAACCGTTTTCGAGATATTTTATCAATTTACTGCAAATTAACAAAAAAAAAAAAAAAAAAAAAAAAAAAAGTATAAAACCTGTTATTTTTTTTAATTAAAATTAATTATTTGATAAGTTATTGTATAGGTGTCTGGGGGAAAAAAAAAGGTTTAAGAATAAAACATGTTATTTATTTATTTTTACTTAAGATAAATTATTTGGCAATGTATGTAAGCGTATGTGTATGAATGTGCAAATGATATGTGTGCATATATAAATGAAAATAATGAAATCAATAAAACTTTACATGTCGTAGCAAACAAAGGGCGTAAAAACTATATAAGTTAATCGCCCTGAATAAACTGTAACCTAACCTAACCTACTGAAAATTAACAACTTTATCTCTTAACCAACAATTCTGTCTCGCAACCGACAGCTGCTAACCAAACCAAAACTATATAAGTTAATCGCCCTGAATAAACTGTAACCTAACCTAACCTACTGAAAATTAACAACTTTATCTCTTAACCAACAATTCTGTCTCGCAACCGACAGCTGCTAACCAAACCAAAACTCAGCATTGTCCATATGACACTCCAATCCACCTTAATTAGCACTTTTTAATGAAGCTTTTTGTTCAATTAATTAGACCAGGAAAAAAAAAACTTGATTCCACCTTCATTTATTGCGTGCTGCAAAAATTCCTTTTATATTTTACCAAGCGTGAAAAACATTCAACCCACTAATTACTGAATAAAGTTCTTTATTATTCAAAACAATTCCAAATTAATATTAATTAAATTAAAGGTTTATTGTTTCAAAGCAATATGTCGAATAAAAAGAAATTATTTTCTTAAAGCCATAATTAGAAGAAATATTTTTTTTAAAATTATTTCTTCTGATCATACATTGAATATAAAGGAATAATATACATTATTTATTGTTTCATATTTAAATTAATATCAATTCCTAGCAGATGTAAATCAAATCTTCCCATGATTTTGTTTGTTTGCTAATAAATTTTATTTTTTTCCGGAAAAATTCCTGCTACTTGAGGGACTCAAGCTTTTTTTTTTTTTTTTTTTTTTTTTTTTTTTTTTTTTTTTTTTTTTTTTTTTAAGAAAATATAACTTTAGGCTTCTTATTCACCTATGAAGTTGAACTTTCGGTCAATCCAAAAATGAATAGTCCACTACTTAATTTTTTGATATTATTAAGCCAATTATCAACGATAACCAATTAAAATAATCCATATTTCATGATGATGTTTTATTTCTACATAAATATGTTCATAACAACCCTTATACTTGTGGTTTATGATAATTAATATTTAAATTACTCATCCTTTATAAATATTGGATTTTCTTTCCTTAAATTAGTAATTTATCCAAGGAAGAAATCTTCAATTTGCATTAGTGGCCTACAATAATAATAAAATGAGGGATAAGTTATAAATTGTTTTCTCTGATCAATTATTTTTTTAGCTATATATGTTTAAATTGAAGGTTACACATTCAAATTATTGAAGTTTATTTCGCCTATCATAGTATGATGTCTTGGCCTCGAGTAGCTCAGAGTTGTCTGTATTAATGGCAAAATAACTTCGTGCTTTCTAGACTTTTATCGAAATAGGGCGTCAAGAAAATTCTCAAGTCTAATCGAAAATTCACACTATATTACAGAAATGATGAAGTTAGGAAAAACTTTTTCAGCGGCTTAGATATCGAAGTTACTAAGTTTTGTTGGATATTCCCTCCCCTAGGAAAACCATCCCAAGGTTAGGGGGAGTTTTCAAGAACTAAAACTAAAAGGTTAGTAAGTAAACTTGGCGAAAACTTAAACCCTCTATCTTATCTGGCGGTGTAGCATGTTACCAAACCATATCAGCTTTTGCTGTGGACATGCAACACAACTTCACAGGCACCTCCGGCAGAATTGCAGAAAAAGAAAATTATCTGTTAAAAAGGGATTTTAATCTGCAAAAACGGGTTTCCGGTGGCAGATTGATTATTTTATCAGAAAAACATCGTAGAAATACTGGATGTAATCCAACTTAGGGTGGGTTGCATATTTGTGATTACCTCACTTTGGCGTCAAACATTGGAATGGTTAAGTAGCCTAGTGGCACGAGAGTTATTAGCGGTGGCACAGAAGTTTGAACCACTGGCTCATCCTTAGAGGCCAGTGAGTTTGATAAATCAAAATGGGTTCCTTGCTGGATGTTACCTTAACATGGGTGGTTCCAACCAGCAGGATATTTGTTCCTAATCCATTTGGTAGTCGATCCACCACAATAATATTTATAATTAAAGTAATTGATAAACGCATGGAAATCAATATATCGGCAGGAAATGTACACAAGTCATCTAAATAAAATTGAGGGGAAGGTCAAATTTAATGAATGACAAATTTTCTTTAGCTCTAACAACATTACCATAACTGATAAGATAAAAATAAAACAACCACTCCTACTGAAGAATAAATCGACATCATAAGGTGCGAACCTATGTTGCTCTTTTGTTCAGGAAGAAAACTGGATTTGAGGTGTATGAAGAAGTGAGCTGCATAGCAGAAGATGGTTCGACAAGGAGGGCAGACATTGTCGTCATAGATCGCCAGGCATCCACAGGAATTATTTTGGATCCGACTGTGAGGTTTGAGTTAGACAAGAATCAGCCCTTGTCAGTTGACAAAGAGAAAAAATCTATTTAAGAAAAATGTATTCCCTATTTTCGTAAAAACTATAGGATCGAAAATTGGGAGGTAATCGGCCTTCTCTTTGGCGCAAGAGGCTCCATGCCTTCATTCGTACAAAATGTTTTCAAAAGATGCAACATTAGATGTGACTTTGAAACACTGGCTCGTTCGATAATAAAGGACTCCATTAGGATTGTCAATTATCATTTGTACGGCTGAGGAAAGGACAAGAAAACCCATAAATTCTAAAAAGAAAATGAATACAATAAAATACAACACATGTACCCAATTGATGGCTTATATACAGGCCGGAAGCTTACTATCATTCCAAGCAGAAAAGAGTGTATAGGAAAAAAAAACACAATACAAAAGAAGATTTTCCTTGGAATGATTAGAAAGCTGCCGCCAACTATGGTCAGCTATCAGTTGGACATGACTGTTTTTCATTCATTCAATAAAAATAAGGATGGGCTTACAACACAAGTCGAAGAACACTTACATGTGTATAAAGTGTTCAGGAAGAACTGATCAACCAATCAGAAGTATTGACGCTTTTAGAAAAACTCCATAACACATTGAAAAGGCAGATGAACCATGAAAAACAACAGAGCCTCTACGAATTATGGGTTTCATAGAAAACAAGTATCAGGTAACTTAAAAATATTTAATTATTACCCTATTTATTGAGTAATACTTTGCAAATTATGAAAAATTTGCAAATTCGAACCGATCATCTAGAAGTATAATAGATTTACCCGAATTAGGAATAAGTTAAAAAAAGTCCGACTCGAGGAACTGCATCATCTTAGCGCAGTTCCGTTCTTATCTCTAGACTCATTTGAAATGATTAAAATAGAAGATGTTATTATTTTGGGTCCACATTTCTAGAAAGAATGAAGATTAGATAGTTAGCCGTCGAGGTGATAAGTAAAGATGGAATGGTTGGGATTCGGCTAAATAAACCTCAATACGATTTTTGTTAAAAAATCTATATTTAGGACGTTTTGGCTAGTCAGTGGTAGCCTTCGTCAGCAATGAAAGTGCCGGGAGGTAGAGGAGGACCAAAGTTGACAGTTCCATCTTTACTCTCAAGAAAGGTGTTATTTACGATCTTACCTGGGTGGGTCCCCGCCCTAGGAAGGACCCCGCTAGGCATTTGAAAAGCTATATTATCTTGGAAATCCATATCTCTAACATTAAATTGTTTTTCTTATTTTTCTTAACCTGTTTTATTTTCAAATACATTATCCAACAATAAGCAATTAAAAAATAACAAGGAATAAAAAACAGACAAAAAGAACAGTTCGAATAAGCGAAATCAATTACTTTAAAGTTTTAAGCTCTTATTTCTCCGATTGAAATCGCCTAATCAAAACTTTCATTAGAACCTTTTTTTTAGAGCATTTAATAAGCTTTCTAATGGTATTCTTCCGTTTACCAAGATTCTCAACCTTTTTCGAGATATTAAGGAAAGTAAACAAAGTTACTAAAACTTTTTATGTCTGTTAATAAAATATTTTATTCTAACCCTTCCTTAACTCCAAACGTAACCAAAATTTCAACATATTAGTTTTGATGAAAGTAGAACATGCAGAAAATGTTTCAACTGAATCCCATGATTCTAAGTACCCAAACCAAAAACGGTATTCAAAAAATATTTTTCCAATTTTCTCGAAAACGGTTAAAGCTATCGCCTAGAAAATGGTTTCATTCGTTTTCCTAGCCCAGGAATCATATAAAACGAGTACTTAGAAGCTTATGAACTCAAAAACGTAAGCGTTACGATTTTTTTTGCGCGAATTTCGCTCCAAACGCCATCTTCCAGTAGGCGGATTTTGCTGGTTAACGAACTTGACCTTTCAAATTGGACGAAGGATTTTTGTACCAAATTTCATCAAAATCGGACCATTCGTCTTCTATCTAGAGAGCGAACAGACAAATATATATATATATATATATATATATATATATATATATATATATATATATATATATATACAAATTTGAACCACCGTTATTTTCGGTCTCTAGGGGTTCTGAAACGCGAAATTTTCTTGTCGGCACTTCCGGATTGTTTCATTGTATCAACCCTATAAGCGGGGTTCCTCCCTATGGGGGAGGGAGGAACCGCGCTAAAATGGTGGGTAATACATATGGATACATCTATTATATATAAAGGCAAAATACCTTTATAAATAAAATGGCAAAATAATGTATTACAATTATTTAGTATACTCTGTTTTATGTATGGCCCATTGTGTTACCATAATTAGAATATATTGTTTTACAAGTAAAGCATTTTTTTCGTACCCAAGTATATTTCTCATCGTTTCAAAGATTGATTTTGGCCATAAAGATTATTTTCAAATTCCCAAAAAAACTTCTCTGCCACTCTCTTTCTCTTCCTTTCTTCCCTAACACATCTCTTTATCTTCCCGAACCGCTTCCACAGTTTCGCCCTCAGTAATAAATATTCTTGTTGAACAATATGAATTTCACAACTACTTTGAATTCTCCATCTCCTAGAAAGTGTTAGATACCTACCATTGTATAAACCTTAGATAGTAAAGGACCTCCGAAATTAGCTTGTAGCCCGTTGGGCGAGACTCTCCTCTGAATCAATAGTCCCTTGTACGAGGAGTTCCTCTCTCTCTCTTTTACGCTATCTCTCATTTCCACTCTCTCTCTCTCTCTCTCTCTCTCTCTCTCTCTCTCTCTCTCTCTCTCTCTCTCTCTCTCTCTCTCTCTCTCTCTCTCTCTCTCTCTCTCCCCCTCTCTCTCTCTCTCCCCCCCCCCTCTCTCTCTCTCTCTCTCCCTCTCTCCCTCTCCCTCCCTCTCTCCCTCTCCCTCCCTCTCTCCCTCTCCCTCCTCCCTCCCTCTCTCCCTCTCCCTCTCCCTCTCCCTCTCGCTCTCTCTCTCTCTCTCTCTCTCTCTCTCTCATTATTTTTTATTCGGCTTAAGCATATTTAGTGGCAACAGTGAATCAGGGATTATGGAATTCAAAGTAAAACTTTGTAGGAGGTGGCGAAGCAACAAGTAAAAGACTAGACAACAACAGGTAAGAACTCGATGAGAGAATTAGGTTAGGAATTTTGGCGGCAAATCCGGGGTCCCGCCATTATCAGCTGTTTCTCCCAAGAAGGGAATGATATTAAATATTCAGGGTCATTCAGGTCTAAATAGCCAAACTCTAGAAAGTGAAAGACATAATTTCCAACAAAGAAGTTCATTTTAATGGTGCGATCCCGAAGGGAAAGGCAGTTATGTCAAATATTCTGTTTTTATTGAATAGGAAATGATTGCCCAAAAACTGTTTAAGATAATTATGCCATCATAAAATAGACAGAAATTTGCTTTAAGAGAAAAATGATTTAATTCACTAAACCTATTGATTTGTAAAGATTGATTCAACGAGAGTTGGCTCTACTTAAGCAGGCTACACACAATTCTTCTGAATGGGCTTACAGGCGGACTGTCCAGGCCTAACTGAGAGGCCTGCCTGGCCGTGTGTAGCCTGCTTTAGTGATCCTTTAAGTAGCATTTGATGGCGTTAGGAAATGCCACCTAACCGCGAACAAATCTATAAAAAACGGTCTTTTAGTTTTTAGGCGCAGGCCGCACAACAATTTCATAATTCAGGGGCATAATGGTCACCCGATATTGATATTAATGTAACATAACTCCCACAAACACACAATACACCTGTTGACTCGCACTAATAACAAGAAAATAGGCTAAACACCATTGCGGTTAACCGATCGCCCTGACTAACAATGGACGCCACATGGTTATAGTGTACACAAAGCGGGAGACTGGCTCACTTCTCACTGTCACTCCACTAATAGTGTCTGTACACGCTCTATTCACTCGTCGATCAATAGCACTATCACTGTACACAGCACAGTCCGTGTGCCTCACAAACCACAGTCAGCCATTGGATTCTCCGCAGTCCGATAGCTTATATCTTCTAATACCAATTATTCAGTTTTTTTTTCTTTTTTCATCATGTTATAAAAATGTACTTCAATTTTTTTTAATCATTGCATCATAAACAGGGTGGGATTTTAATGCAAATCTCAACGCGGCAAGTAATTTTGTCTATTAAATAAAAGGCAGAAAAAATATATTTTATTTATAATTTTGTATTATTTCTTTAGACCAATATTAATAATGCCTTAAAAGAAAATCAAAAATATTTCTGTTAAATACGAAATTTCCCTCTATATAAATTGAATATTCTGGTATCCTGTAATTATAAGTATATATAATTTTGTAATATATTGTTTATGAAAACTGTAGATTTAAATTCCAATTAAAGATTACGCACTTGCAGCTTATGACGTGACAACTCATTTATGGCAATTGATCAAACTTCTTTCTCATTAGATACCCACGACGTAAACCGAATTTCTTTACAATACAAAATATATTACGACCGATATGAGCAAATTGGAAATTTGGGTCCGGGGTAAACAATCCCTCCCTCATAATGGACTGATTCAATTCATTTTTACAACACATTTTTCTATAAAGGTGGCTACAAAGAATACCGAATTTCGTTGTTATAAAACGAAAATTGAGGCCGTTATGGGCAAATAACCACTTTGGGTCTGGAGTAAAACCCCCTCCGATTGACCGATTATGCTGGTTGACGAACTCGTCCAATTGTTTGCTAGGAGGATGCTGTATACCAAATTTCGGGGCGAAAAAACAAAAATTCTGGCGTTTATCGTGTTAACAGACACACATTATACATATATATATATATATATATATATATATATATATATATATATATATATAAATTTAATGGGGGTCATTTTCGGTTTCGACTAGGAGGGATCAATAAAGATTTGAAGAAATTTTTCAAAAATGCAGTCATAAGTGCAACCTCAATAGCTACTTTCCTTCGGAGGAGGCACAAAGAAGGAAAAATAAATAAAAGAAAAAAGAAGAAGAAGTATGAATTGACTAACATGTCAAAAAAAAAGAAGGAAAAAAAATTGACTAAAAATATTAAAAAATAAACAATAAAAAATAAAAGTAAAAATAAAATCAAATAAAATAATAAAAAATAAAACAAAATATATACATTTTTTATGTGTATTTTTCTTTCTTTTCTTTTTTACGGACATTTGAATCTGGTTCTTATATCTATGCAATTTTTCAATAACAATAATATTTTTTTCCAAAGCAAGATTCTAACAAATACAACTTTAGTAACACAACTCTATCTCAAACACATAATACTGAAAACACTCTCCATCCTAACATTAAACTTGCACAATTTAATTATACTCTTAGGGCGGAGATGACCAAGGAGTTTTCTGCCCTTAAACTACTAACCCAACCCTTCGGAGGAAAGTGCTAAAAGGCTGCAGAACCACAACTATATCTTATATAACCATACATTTAGCATTTTAATGTGCTCCAATGAAATTCCGAGAAGGTATTAAGAATATGAATGGATGTTCAAATGGATATATTACATGGGCGTATATAGAAAATAATTTCGGGGGGGCTGAGACCATTTCCGTTGTACGGAATACTAACACTTTAGATCTTGGAAGAGTTTTAGCCAACTTAAACGCTATTACACCCAAAATAGAATATGTTTTATGAACTAAATGATCTTATTTAATTTATTTTTAAGTGTTTTATGAAATTTTTACCGATCAAATCAAAATTTCGGGGGGCGTTGTAAAAGCAAAGTTATAAGATCAATTGTAAATGATAATAAATTTCTTAATAATCAAGGGTAAATTCCAGTTTAGAAACTATGACTTGTTCTCATGGCAAAAGTAGGAGAGACCGCCTTGTGAAAACACCTTACAAGCACATTAGGAGATTGTAAATAACGGCAAGCAAAGCTGCAAAGTAACCAGGTGCACATAAATAGCGGAGTTGCGAAAGTTGTGACTCGGCGATAGAAATCCCATTTGGCCAAGGTCCACGGTGGCAGGCCAGCTTCTGGCCTTAATGTGTTCCTCTGATGGAGCGGCTTCCGAAAGGCGACGAATGTCACTGATTGCTTATGTCCTCATGCGGCATTAAAGAGAGGTCTTCAGAAACAGGGTCATTTCTTTGGGCAGTAATTCAATGATTTTGTCCTTATGACAGCGAACCCATGAACCCGGAAGTTCTCTCTCGAAATGTCGATGTCTTATAAACCATAGGTCACTAAAATAGTCGTTTTCAAAACTGTAAGTATGAGTTTATACATCATACACAACTCAAAAATCTGTATTTTACAGTTATGACTATGAAGGACATGGTAAATATCTCTTTATTAACCATACAAACTGTATGTACCTAGCTTCAGAGCTTCTACACCGGAGGCCACTTGTGTCACTCTTCCTGTCTTAATGATATTCCCTCTACATAGGCAAGAGTGACACACTTTCAGTTGAGTTTTTGTTTTTTTGTAGAAATACTACTGCGATATATGAAGGGCAATGCGGGAATCTATGAATGTCACTAAAAGGTTTTTTAAAAAAGAAAAAAAAAACAAATGTCATGTTCGAAATTTCCTATTTTTACAATCCTAGCCGAGCTTTATTCCTCATGACTTACACGACTTACTTGCCGAAAATAGTCCACATATTAACACCATACTAACTCACTTAAAGACAATTAACCTATATTCAAAAATCTAGCCTTATCTCCAATTTACCTCCTAAAGTTAATTTAAAATAATGAACGAAATAGCCTTTATAAAATCATTTACATTTTTAAGAAATTAAGTTAATTAACCTACATTTAAATATAAAGCCCTATCTCCAATATAATCTTACCTCTTCTACCCTCCCCCCCACTTTTTTTTTTTTTTTTTTTTTTTTTTTTTTTTTTTTTTTTTTTTTTTCCCCTCTTCACACTCTATTTAATATCTATCATATTACCGTATTGTTATTGTGAAATATATTATATAAAACATGTTATTGTTATTATTAATTAGCTCACTAATGTATTAGCTATCCTCATAAAATGTACTGACTTGTTATATATACAATGTGCAAAAAGTATTTTGTAATATCTTGATGTATGTTAAAGAGCAAGTCGCCAAAAGTTGCGAAACTCTTAATAAATAAATATCAAATATCAAATATTTTGGCTTATAGTACTCTGACTTTTACTGTACTTAATGACTACAAAGACATACAATAAAATATAGTACTATCACACATAACTTATAATTTTGTCTAAGTTTCTTATCTCAGGATAATATACTTCCCATTTATTCTAATCCAAAATATCATTATGATTACTTATTATTTTATTAAATTTTCATTCTATTTTTTTGTCTCTTTAATGTATTTGTTATTATTTATTTCTTATTCATTTTACATGCCTTTTCTGATAAGTTTATAACATTCTTACTGATCCTGGGCTAATCTATATATATAAAAATCACGTGTCTGTCTGTTTTTCTGTTTGTTTGTTCCTTATACAAATCTACTCCGTTTGACCGATTTTGACCAAACTTGGAATAATGGTAGGTCTTGATACGAGAAATCTCCTAGGCTAGGTTAAAAAAATCTACCAGCTGTCTGTCTGTATGTTTGGCCCTTATACAAATCCACACCGTTCGTCCGATTTTGACTAAACTCGGTACACATGTAGATATTAATCTGAGGAGTGTCGTAGGCTAAGTCAAAAATGTCTACCAGCTGTCTGTCTGTATGTTTGTCCCTTATACAAATCCACACCGTTCGTCCGATTTTGACTAAACTCGGTACACAGGTAGATCTTAATCTGGGGAGTGCCGTAGGCTAGGTCGAAAAAATCTACCAGCTGCCTGTCTGTATGCTTGTCCCTTATACAAACCCACACCGTTAGACCAATTTTTACGAAACTTGGTATACATGTATGCCTTGATACAGGGGGTGTTATAGGTTAGGTCAAAGTCGTCTAGGACTCACAGTTGGGAAACCGCGGGTTCATAACAGTTACAGATTCGTGTTATTAGATTTTAATAATACTTACTTGGTGTCTAATTTATTTAGGCTTTTCTATACGCAGAAAGTAGGCGTAGCATGGCACGCCACGGGTAACGGTAGTAATTTATAAATTTATTTCTTGTCATTTTTTATGAATTATGACAGGGCAGATCACCATCGCTCGGAGCTCTTCAAACCAATAAATAAAAAAATAAATAAATACTCTGACAGGTGTTCGTATTTTTTTTTTGTTGTTGTTCAAGGTACAAATACTTTAAATCAAGCACGCAAGCTTCGAAAAATGCGTGTATTTTTTTTTTTAAAATGTACAAATCAAGAGAATTTTTCATGAAAAAGATTTAATAATGTATTTTATCTTCAGATAAAACATTATTATATAGCGTTTTTAGTGTTCTTCTCGTTATTTTCCCCGTAAGAGTTTGCAGGCTGATGGAACTCTTCTAAGGCTAGTAGATGGCAGAGAAATATCCATTTAGTAAAAAAAAAAAAGACACATTTATCGTTCTTCCTCATGGCCTTCATATATATATATATATATATATATATATATATATATATATATATATATATATATATATATATATATATATATCAGTCCCGTAACAGGCCACAAGGGCCCAGAGGGGCAGATACTGTAGAGGTATATGATTCTTTACCATACGGCACAGTAGGGAGATAGTGTGGTCAACACTATGCTCCGGCCGCCTGATTTTCCCGTTGGCTGCTTCGACTGCTAAAGTCATTAGCACCCAAGGTACCCATTATTAATTAAATTAATTAAAGGCTGGGTGAGCCTAGGGACGATTTGGGGCCCCAAATCCAACCCTCGAACGGCAGCACTAGAAGAAAAAATCTTTAGTGCGCGCTCGGGTATTGAACCTGGTCCTCCAGTTCATTAGTCGAGTGCTCTACCACTGAGCTAACCACGCCCCCATATATATATATATATATATATATATATATATATATATATATATATATACATTTGTCTAAAGATTTTTTTTTTTTTTTTAATCACTTAAAGAAGATACATTTTACTTATTTTTGTTGTTACTGTTCATTTTGTTTTCTCTTAATACTTAATAATAATTATTTATGATGGATAGAGGCTGATCGGAAAATTTTGAATGTGTATAATTATGTTGTATTCATATTTAATATTATTGGAAGAATACCTATATATTCTTTTAGTAAAATAAACATACTTATTTATTCATTCAGTTCCTGAGAGTTTGACATTTTTACATTGCGCAGAATCTGATGGAAAATCTACTTGCATCATAAATAGCAATTGATTCTAAGGGATTAGTAATTATTGCCCATGTGCAAGCTTTCATTGGCGGTGAGAATGCACAAGTCTTGAGATCAACCTCTTGACAATCCTTGACCCAAATGATGAAGCTATTCCCTGATCCGTAGAAGGCTGCTGATCGTCTACACACTACTCCCAGAGTGAAAGCAGCAGCATCAATCAATTCCTCCTGACAGATTGACGCGCTGAAATTGAAAGTGTCTTGATGAAATACTTGGGGGACCAATCCAGTCAATGTTCCTCCGAGGTCTTGGGAGGTTGTTTAGGTTCAAGTGTGCTGAGTAGTTGAGATATCTTGATGGTAGATTTTGAGGACATGCTCGCCAGAATCAAACCTCAAGTAGGTTCTAAATTCATGGGCGTTGTAGAAAATAATTTCAGAGGGGGTTGGGAAAATTTCGGGGGGCTGAGAGCATTTAGTGGGTATGGAATACTAACAATCTAGAACTTGCAATATTTAACCAACTAAAACGCTATTACACCACAAAAACATTAATTTTTCAGAACTAAGTGATCTTATTTAATTTATTTTTAAGGTTTTTATGACACATTTTTACCGATTTCGGGGGGGGGGAGGGCTGCAGCACCCTCAGCTCCCCGTTATAGTCGCCCACGGCTAAATTTGGCGTCAGTTGAATAAATTTCCTCTGACTTATTTATGACCGTCTATAGAGTCCGCTTTAGAGCGATATGCTCTTTTCAGTTTTTTCAGTTATTTATACTAACACATGTATGTTGAAATTGGAAAAAAAAAATCAACAAAAACGGTTACAATTTTCATTATTATTAATATATAAATTAAGTTTGATCGTATTTTGATTGTTAAGTTTTTAAACTTTTCATAATAATGGAAATTTGTATAATTATGCATTTACTTTTTTTCAAAAACAACATATCGCATTAGTATTTCTAAACTGACACAACTAAAAAAAAAAACTCAACTGAAAATGTGTCATTCATACCTATCTAGGGGGAATAGCATTAAGACAGGAAGAGTGACACAAATGCCCTCTGGCGTACAAGCTCTGAAGCTAGGTACATACAGTTTTGATGGTTGATATTTACCATATTTTGATGAGATATTTACCATATTTTGGTGAGATATTTGCCATATTTTGATGAGATATTTACCATATTTTGATAAGATATTTACCATATTTTGATGAGATATTTACCATATTTTGATGAGATATTTACGATATTTTGATGAGATATTTGCCATATTTTGATGAGATATTTACCATATTTTGATGAGATATTTACCATATTTTGATGAGATATTTACCATATTTTGATGAGATATTTACCATATTTTGATGAGATATTTACCATATTTTGATGAGATATTTACCATATTTTGATGAGATATTTGCCATATTTTGATGAGATATTTACCATATTTTGATGAGATATTTACCATATTTTTCATAGTCATAACTAAAAAAACACCGATTTTTGAGTTGGTCACTTTAGAAATACTAGTGCGATTTGCAAGGTCCTAATGATCCTATATGATCTATTATACTAATTGAAATTAAGTTATTGCGTAATTTCTTTTTTTGCACACTTTTACTTTTAAATCTATTATAAAGAGTTTATTTTATTAAGTACATAAATAATTTCTTGGCTACTTTATGGATGTAAATAAACCTAATTCTTATGAATATGAACAACAACAAAAAAACGAAGAAATGAAAGTGATGCTCTAACAGCAATGGACATTCAGCAATAACAATATTGGGACAAGCACATTCAATCAAACATGAATGCTATCGTGCTAACTATCGAATCGTGTTTAAGATTCGAGCCTTTGCTCTTGGATTGTGGACGATACGGCTTGTCAAAAATTGCCGCAACTCTAACCTCTTTAATATACGTTAAAATAACCTTTTTAAATCGAATAAGGCCATTTTTCAATATATTGCTTAGTCAATGGATAGAATATGTTCGTTCTCTAGTTTGCTCCGATTTGCATATTCGATTTTTTTTTTTTTTTTTTTTTTTTTAAATTTCTTTATTCAATAAATATAAATATTACAATTAATAATTCAGTTACAATATAGTGTTCCTCTAGACCACATAACTTCGAAATTATTTATTATATATGAACTTAGATATTATACATTTTATGTACAGTAATTGTAATGCGAGAGAAAAAAATAGCCTGGATTCTTCTCGCTATCTGTTTACAGCTTTATGTCTTAATCCAGTCTGTGTTTGTCTTTATTGGTAGGATGGTGTCTAGTGTCTTTATTTTAGTAAGATGTGTTTAGTCTTCTTGTGTATGTATCTACGAGTGCTTGATTTGTCATAGTTACCTATTTTTTTAATTAGTGGATTGGTTTTAAGTCTACAAGATCTAAAAAATTTGGAGGTCAGCCTGTGGATATAAGTTATAAGCAGAGGTAAGTTAGTAATTTTGTGCAGTATTTTAATTCTGGTGTAGATGGGGAGGTTTAGGGCAATTCTAATGCATTTATTTTGCATTACTTGAAGTTTTTTATAATTAGTGTTTGAAGTGTAGCTCCAAACAGGGCATGCATATTCGATAGTTTGACATCGTAAGGACGTTATATTAAAAGAAAACACGCCAATCATACGCCATCTAAGACAATTGTATTCATTCTAGGATTTGGAAACGACCACTTCTTGGCTTATTGCTATTAAAAAGAAATAAAATTTAAAACACTAACCTACAAAAAGCATTCCGCAATTACTAAAATCACAGATTTTTTACTTTTTTTTTAAAATGTCTCTGTAATCGAGTATAAACTGGTCTAATGTTTATTTATATAACATTCTGAAAGACTAAAAAAATTTATAAGTACAATTATGCTAAAAGCATAGATAAGCGTGATTAAATTGTCAATAGAGTCCTCAAAATGGAAGAGCGAATAAATCTAGTTTAAGAGCAATAAATCTTTGTAAAGAAGATTAGTGAGTTTTATTTGTAGAAGAGGTTATCGGTGCTTGAGAAGATAACCCCTATATTAAGCACTAGGGGTTAGATAGGTCAGCGAAAGATAACCAACCCTCAGCTATTCTTCTCACAGCTATGGTGATGAATGCTTTTCTCAGTTGTTTAGCTACTTAGATACGCTCAATATATATATATATATATATATATATATATATATATATATATATATATATATATATATATATATAAACACAAAACTTAACTGGAATTTATTTACTCTCTTCTCTACATGTTTCGCATATTTTTATTGCCTTTTTAGGGGGAAAGGTTGTTATTAAAAAGATATAAAGCCTAAAATTGAGAAGGAGAACCTTCCACAAGTAGGGCCTGGGTAAGGAATGAAATAATCCAATATGGCGGAGACAAGTCAGCTGATCCATATTGCATTCTGCAGTATCTGGTTATCAACTGCTTCAGCTTATCATGCGTTGTAATGAAAACCCAGAATTCTTGCTTCTAGCTTATGTACCACTATAAAGCCATTAGGACGTAAGCTGCCATAAAATAGGCCATTTAATGAAAAATAAACTAATTTTATTATAATTTTCACTTATTTTATTTGAGTTCACCATTTTGATGATTCAAATTTTTCAATGTTATAATATTATATTATTCGATTAGTTGTATGTAAATAATAATTTAATGTAGTCATGTATGCTTTGATGTAATTATTTTTGATATTAGTTATTTGATGTTTTGATATTAGTTATTTGTGTTTTGTTTTAGATATCTTACTAAAAGCATCTACTATAATAATTTACGTCAAGTGTGTTGGTATTGATAATGTAGTGGGAAAAAATGCATAATATCAGGACCCTGGAAGAAAAAGGGCGCATCTGAAAAATATTTTATTTTTTTTTATTATTTTATTTTCTTACTCATAAAGATGTAGGTAACAGGACGCTTCGCCTTGTTTCTCTGGATCGCCTCACAGTTTCTAGTTAAAGTGAATAATAGCATCATCTATGAAACATTCATTTTCCCATTTCAAGGGCGAATCCCGGGTCTGAAACTTTCCACCTAGCATTTTGAGACTCATTAACAATTCATATAAATTAAAATTAGATAACAGAATTTTAATTGCATACTTTTTCAACAAGGTTTATGAATCAGCATTATGTAGAGTAAACATTCGCCTTTGCTATCCTGAAGCACTTCTACAATTTCGAATTCTCAGCATCCGGATTTTGGGATTGGCCCTTTTTATCCGAGGATATTTACAATAATTTATCTAACAATGGACTTGAGATTTTTAGAGCTACAGGTATCTTATAATGATTATAGTTTTGTTTATAAGAGGCGTTTAATATCAAAGCCAGCTCAAATAATTTTCATGTATTTTACAAGAAAGATAAAACCTTTTGAAGCTCTGCCGGGATTGAAAACGTCAGAAGTCTTCTGAGAGAAAATTCGGGTGGATTGAGGTAGATATGTTAAAAAAATTGATGCTGTTTTGCTGATTTTGATACTAAATTCCTCAAATATGTGTTTATGTCTACTTGCATGAATATACAGGGTGTCCCGTAAATGTCTAGTCATATTGTGAGGGGTGATAGAGGACTCTTAGGGGAACAAAAAATATTCTATGAAGATTTCCCGAATTCTCGCCCATAAGGGAGAAAACGTCGTTTTATTGTTTTTTTGAGACAAACGTGGTATTTAGAAGAATAATCGTTGTAGCTCCGTCCTAGGTGGTACTACTAGAAAGGGGGCGAAACCTATCGAAAGCTGAGTAAATTTACTATAAGACTAGTTGGAAGTAAACGTAAAAATGAATGAATGTAAGTATGTATATCTTACCAAAAGAAAGCTATTCTAAATTTCCTGACATTTTATTGATATTTCTTTCCAGCGTTACTCCTCAGTGGGCAGGATCTGTGATTTCCGGCTTTTAGAAAAACTTCCTCATTTAACCAGCTTTCCATTCATGTATCACAACCCTGTGTTATTGAAGTATTTGAACGGTTTAAGAACAAAAGTTTTTTCAAAAACATGGATTTGTGAAAATAAAATTATATTTTTTTCTTCAGTTTATTCAAAAAGCTGAAGAGAAATATTTATTTTTATAAATGTTTACACAATAATAAATAAATATTTACTTAAAACAATAAAAAAAATACTTCCACGAATATAAAAAAAAATCCTAAAACAGTAAATAAATAAAATACACATTTATTTTGAATTTATTAATTCAGGTAACTAATGCTGGGTCGAGGTGGCGGCCATTAAGGAACACCAACCATACATTAACCTCAAAAATTATTATTTTTACCTAGATCACGCATTTGAACACATTTTTACAGGACTATGTATGTCTTATTTATGAGGGATAGAATTTTTAATTACCACAACAACAACGCATGGGCTCACGAGAATCCCAGTGAGTTTCACAAGCATAGCCATCAGTATCAATTCAAGGTAAAGCATTTGTTTTAAAAAATATAAATACCTGTAAAAATGTGTTCAAATGCGTGATCTAGGTAAAAATAGTAATTTTTTGGGTTAATTTATGGTTGGGGTTCATTAATGGCCGCCTCCTGGACCCAGTATTAGTTACCTGAATTAATAAATTCAAAATAAATGTGTATTTTATTTATTTACTGTTTTAGGAATTTTTTTTTTATATTCGTGGAAGTAATTTTTTTTATTGTTCTAAGTAAATATTTACTTAATATTTATGTAAACATTTAATTTATAATTTTCTTTTCACAGATCCATGTTTTTTTTTAAACTTTTTTTCTTAAACCGTTCAAATACTTCAATAACACAGGGTTGTGATACATGAATGGAAAGCTGGTTGAATGAGAAAGTTTTTCTAAAACCCGGAAATCACAGACCCCGCCCATTGAGGAGTAACGCTGGAAAGAAATATCAATAATATGTCAGGTAATTTAGAATAGCTTTCTTTTGGTAAGATATACATACTTACATTCATTCATTTTTACGTTTACTCCAAACTAGTCTTATAGTAAATATACTCAGCTTTCGATAGGTTTCACCCCCTTTCTAGTAGTACCACCTGGGACGGAGCTACAACGATTATTCTTCTAAAAACCACGTTTGTCTCGAAAAAACAATAAAACGACGTTTTCTCCCTTAGGGGCGAGAATTCGGGAAATCGTCATTGAACATTTTTTGTTCCCCTAAGGGTCCTCTATCACCCCTCACAATATGACTAGACATTTACGGGACACCCTGTATAGGTGTAATCGTCATATTTTAATGTTTACTTGTACTTTGAATGTTTTATATACTTACTTTTTTTATAAAGTAAAAAAATTTAAAGACCTAGGAAGAATCTCCTGGATATATCACGACAAAATCGTAAAAAGCTACAGCCGAATTAAAGATGATTTAAAAGAAAGGGAAACCAAATATAACTTATATCAAATTGATTGTGCAATGTGTGATAAGGTGTATGTAGGAGAATCGGGACAACTTTTAAAAAAGAGAATTAAACAACATGCCAAAAACCTTGACGAGAAAGACAACAAGACTGCATTGGTGGATGATGCGATACAATATAGCCACAAATTTAATTTTGACACGGTAAAGATATTAGATAAAGAGAAAAACCCCATAAAAAGAAAAATTAAGGAAAATATACACATAATTAAAAATAGGAAAAAGGCCGTCAACAAAAAAACAGATATTATATACCTGGATAAAATATTTTTTTAATTTAATAAACAAGACGACTTAAAAATTTTTTATAAAATGACAAAAACTTCATTTGGAAAATCGACATTTACCCTAAAACTATGTATTTTAAACAGCTGATACCCAGTAGACATGATTGATCTTATCAGTCCAGACGTGGCCCTACCTGCGGAAGGTTCTCTAATGGATAGGCTGTAACCATATTTTATTTTATTTAGAATAAGTGCTCCTGAAGAGGCGTCACATCGACGTGAAACATGTAGAGCCTAATAAAAGAGTACAAAAGGAAGAAAGAAAGTGTGTTTTTATAAAATGGACCTTCTGCCACAGACGAATATATTTTTTATAAAGGTATCCAACGAAGTGCGCTACCTGGGATTAATACTAGACAGCAGACTCGCGTGGAACCCACACACCCGACTGAAAAGACAGGAACTGAACAGGAGATACGGACTTCTTCGACGACTATTGGGACCTTCATCATAACTCACAATACAGAACAAACTCACTATATACAAAACCATCATCAGACCCATTTGGACGTACGGACTTGAACTGTGGGGAACAACCAAAACCTCAAATATACAGAGAATACAGGCATTCCAATCCAAAGTCCTACGCAAAATAGTTAATGCCCCTTTCTACGTTTCTAATAAAACCCTCCATCATGATCTGAATATTCCCTTCATCCATGAACTGGCTAAATCCTGATTCCTAACCTTTCACTCCAAACTATCTGCCCATCCCAATCCCAGAGCTCAATCCCTCTCCTCTCAATCCCACCCCGAAACCCCTCCTAGGAGGCTAAAGAGATCTTGGCCTCGTGATCAACTCTGTAATTAAAGCGGTCAACTAGGAAGTGTCAATAATGATTGGCTCCTTCCAAACTTATATATTATTATATTTTATCTTTTCATTTATTATTTTTATTATTATTACCTTTTATTTTATTTTCCTTTTAGCTATGATTTATTTATTTATTTTTATTATTTTCATTTTGCTTCTGTAATTATTTACTATTTTTTTTCCTGTTTTCTCATTATGTGAAATCATAAAAATGTCTTTACTTATCACAATTAACCAATGTGCTATATAATTTGTGCAGATGTTAATAAACGCTTTATTATTAAAAAAAAAAAAAAAAAAAAAAACTTTTTTATAAAGAACTAGCTGAATACCCGAGCTTCACCACGGCCGATAAGTATTTTTTATATTGAGTTAAATAAGATATGATCAAAATTAACGCTACTACATACTTTTGTACAGCTTATTATTGCACAGACTTTAAAGTTACCCAGGAAACACCATGTGGAGGTAACCATACCGGTGGAGAGTAAAAAAAAATAACGCTTAAAAAGTTAGGTAAACAGAGACAAATACACGTTGAAAAGCATAAAACTGAAGTTGAAGTTTTTAGCACTTATCTCTTCGATTGAGATCGCCCCACCGAACATTACAACAGAATCTTATTGTAGAGAATTTAGTAACATTTCGAATAGCCGCCTTCCACTTACTACAACCCCCACCCCCAACCGTTTTCGAGATATTTTAGAAAATATGCTGAGATCCGAAAACTTTGTATCACCGTTCATACAATTCTTTTCCCAAATACTTCGTTTCTGAATACCCAAACAGAAAATTAGTTTTGAAAAGTATTTCTATCAATTTTTCTGGTATATGGCTACAGAACTCGCATAAAAAATGGTTTCATTCGTTTTCCTACGTTAAGGAATCTTTCGCACAAATTTCGCTCCAAAAACCATGTTCCAGTAAACGGATTCAACTAGTTAATGAACTTGACCTTTATAATGAGAAGAAAGATTTTTGTACCAAATGTTGTCAAAATCGAACCATTTTTGAGCCGATGAGGAACTTCTTAATAATTCATGCCCCCTAAAAGTACTTAAACATTTGAATATCAAAAAACCCTTTCTGAGCGAGTGTTTACATTCTAAACTGATTGTCCGTGCAAAATTTCAAATTTTTGTGTCAAGTGGTTCGGGATATTATTACCTCGGATGGAGCATCACCAGGGGGTGATAAACTCTATCAGTGACAAAATCACAGTTTATTTCTAGTAATTCAAGGTCTGCCATCATAGTGGAAATTAACCTCAATTAAAAATAATACTATGAAATAGATACAATACGGTAACAGCTGTTCTGTTATCGTCCTAGCAACGCTTGCTGCCTAGGCTTGCATGCTCTAACCAACTCAAACTTTAAACCCCTCTAAAAATACTTAAAAATTCGAATATCGAAAAATCCTTTCTTAGTGAGTGCCTCCGTTATGTAGGGAGTGCCCATGCAAAATTTCAAAATTTTCTGTCGAGTGGTTTGGGCTGGGCGATGATAGGTCAGTGAGTGAGTGAGTGGTATTTGACAAATATATATTAGATATTTTATTTTATTGTTCTCAATTAATTGATTTTTATTTAATTCTCCTTCCCAATAGGTTTTAGCTTTAATGTTTTTCGAAGGTATTAAATACATGATGTTCAGAGCTTATAATGCCAAATAAAATAAATAAATAAAGGCTTAGAAGAGAGTAAATATGTCTTCATTCTTCTAAAGATTAAAAGAGATCACTTTATATTGAATGGAATGTCATTATTTTGCTCGTTAGCTTAGCAAACATTAAAGCTAATAATTCTTGAATGGCGTGAGGAAATCGGGTTTTTATTGCAGGCGCCTTTGCGTTGCAATGCTTGGCTGCACTTTAGATGCTAATATTTTAATCAGATGTTTACGCAAGGATTCTTTACTAACTTCTCCCGGTTGTGGGCAGTTAATGGCTTGCTCCATTCTAAGAAATGTTTGCAATTCTTAATCACCCATTCGTGAGTACATAAATGCTTAGGTAACGGAGTATTTTCTTGGTATGCTACAAACTGTATAAATAAACATAGGGTTACGAAATATCTTAAGTCATACATTTTTTTTGTATTTAACTAATACAGGAATTGAGAAGTATAAAACATAAAATGTATTTCTTCCTTTCAAAAATAAAACAAAGTTAGCATTTTAGACTACATATTGAATAATTATAATAACTAGAGCCCGGAAGTTAGGCATTTATTTTTGGGTGAAATAGGCAGGCAAAAAGGCACTTAAAATACTGAAAATAGGCAGTACTGTAATTAAAATATGTATTTATTAGGAGTGAAGGCAAAGAGGAACCTTACTCATTAATGATGAAAATATGTATTTTAAATACTCATTCATTTCTTTATTACCAACTAGCTGTTCCCCGGCGTACCATGCTACACCTACTTTCTGCTTCCATAAAATCAAAAGTAAATTAGGAACCCCGTTCATTGTTTCGAACCCGTGACCTCCGAACTGTGAGTCATAAACGATTAAAACATAGCCTATGGCTCTATGGGACGATTTTAACATGGCCTACGAGAGAGGCCGGATCAAGACCTACCAGTATTCCAAGTTTGGTCAAAATGTGTGGATTTGTATAAGGAACAAACGGACAAACAGTCAGACACGTGATTTATATATTTATATATATATATATATATATATATATATATATATATATATATATATATATATATATATATATATATATATATATAGATATAGATAAATAGATTTATCACAGAATTATTGAACTTAATCTCAAGGGAAATACTTCCCTTGTTACAAGTAACAACAAGATGCTTCAAAGTATCAACTGTTATAGGCCTTCTCTGAAAAAATGTTTTTCATCATGGCAAAACTTCCTCTGCATTATCTTATCATTTCGAAATCCAGAATACCATGTAATTACATATTCTCACAGCAAAAGGGCTTTGAGGAAGGAGATGTGACTTATTTCTCTCATCCTCACTCTTTCCTGATATTCATTATGCTTGTGCATTCCTTCTACTAAGGAAGGTTCTGATATTTACAGAGGTTAAATCCATGGGTTGGGAAAATAAGCTTTCGAATAAATATTTGTGACGGCAATTTGTAATTTAATTTGTGCAACCTTTTTTTGTCTTCGATGAACGGAAATTCAATATGTGCTTTTTGAAATGCTTAAATCGCAAAAAAAATTGCATAACAAGCAAAAAAGGCAAAAATAGGCAACGGAAGCCAAAATAGGCAAAAAAGGCAAAATAAAAATTGTCGCAACACTTCCTAAATGCATGAAAATATATTTATTTCTATCTGATTCTTCAATATATCCATTCAGATAAAAAATGCATTTTGCCTAACTTCCGGGCTCTAATAATAACCATAAATGTTGTATTGAATGTTCCCAGCATCTCCACATTTATATACTATGTACAAGTTAAGCTTTTCAAAGATTGTTAAATCAGCCCACATTTAATATGAAATAGTAAAACGAATGGCGATATTGTCATTACAACACAAATAATAAAAAAATGTATACATCTGTCAGGGTATTTTTCGCCATATTGTTTTCCAACATAACCATTCTACTGAGAAATAAAGTTCGCTTGAAATGTCAAAAAACCGTTTATTGTAAATTTTTATTGTTGAAATGAAGAATATTTATTTATTATTTTTATAATCATATATATAATTTTGGTGAAATTATGAGTACAAAATAAATTTAAATAAAAAGAAAACTTAACTGAATGATTAATAAAGAAATAATTAACATAGCAAAAAATAGTACGTAATAAGGGTATAATTACAAGTGAATTATTTTATAATAATATAAAAAAGGCAGGCTAAGCTGTATTTTTGTTAAGTTTATTTATATGATTGACGTGTGTAAGTGTTTCTTATTACATGTCCCATAGGAATAATTTTGAATTTACAGACAAGCGAAAACATGTTAATACATACAATTATGTTATGTATGTTGTGTTTAGCTTGTATATATTAGGGATTGGGTAAAACTACCAGGAATAAAATGTGATTAAAATCCAGTGGTTTTGAGTAATTTCTTTCATACTCTACAGTCTGTAAGCGTACGTACAAGCAGCTCATTAAACTTTTTAGACGTTTGTACCCATTGTTTAGTGATTTGGTGTCAGCGAGTAAGCATAAATAATAAAAGAGATAAATGATAACAAATATAAAAGTGTTTGACAATTATATTGAATAATTGCCTATTATTTTTGGTCATTGTGCCATTTTGTATGAGTGAAATTAAAATCCATGTGGGGTCAAAATATGTCATGAAGTCAATATTTTTTGTATTCCAACTTTTTTTGGAGATGAATGACGACCCCAGAGTTCAAGGGGTCTTAATAACAAACTCAAAGTTTTGAGGAAAATTCAGTCAAAGTTGAACGTATGTGGTAATAGGAAAAACTATATTTTTACAGTTCCTATCATATTAGACGAATCCTCAGGTCCTTAGCTGTTTATTATCGATGTTACATAATAGGTACATCATCCGGCAACCAAGACACACAAGGTATCACCTAGAACAGAAGCTAGGTGGCAGCAACTCTCAAGAAAATCACTTGGATCTCTTTATCACCCACAAGATTACGGTGTTCACAACCCATTTCTGTAGCTAACTCATTTTGTTTAGAAATGTCACTTAGACTTCTGGGCGCCCTCAAATAGAAAACATAACTTATTTTCATTCTTCATTTTTTTTTCTATATTAAGGCCATAATATCAAAACTTTTGTAAATATCATGCACTTTTCTGATCTGGAATGCTTGCATCAATGATTATAGTCAACAATATTTTCAGTTTCGCCCGGAACGGTGATGATATGCAACATATGTAGGGGATTCTGTTCGTACCCTCAGAAAATGATGGTAATATGACCGGATATTATCAAGTAATTAGACGCGTAAAACAGAAATAATAATTAGAATTGACTGCCAAAACAAATTAAACATTTATATTTTATTGTATTTTCAATAATGGAATTGTTAATGTGTAAATCTAATTGGTAAATAAGGCCCACGGAGAGCCGGGAATAAAATGGCTGTCCGATTTACAGGCCTTCATAATAAACCTAATTTCAAGCGGAATCCAACAAAGAGACAATCCGAAAGCCTTTGTTCTTTTAATGTCCTTTCCGAAATTACATTCTCTACAAAAGGATGTGTGAACATTCGCAAGTAGAATGTCGGAATTTTAATATGCTCATTCTACGCATTTTTCACGCTTTTCACAACCATTTTGTTTGAGACAAGATTTAAAGAACTAAATTTGTCTCTTGTATCACATCATAAAGAGATTCGTTGAATCTATCCTTGATTAATTAACGAAAACCGAGGTGTTTAACCTCCAGCCTCTCCAGGCAGCATTTCCAGAATCTTGTCGATTAGGAACTTCGGGTCTGTTTGTGAAGACCACATCCAGTAACATTGAAATATCTGTCGTGATTTTAAACAGTGATTTTGGTGCTTACTGATTAGCTTACAGATTATCTATGGTTATAAACCATATTATGTAAATATAGTAATCAAAAGTTAATATAGTGTTAGTGAAAAATATTTAAAATCACTGCAATAACTACTAAAAGTAACTTTTTTTGACTACTGTATTTATATAATATGGTTTCTACCTAACCGTCTAAATAACTTGTATTTCTAAGTAGGCTTGTAATACAAAATACATTAAAATAAGCAGAATATATTTCAGTAAGGAATATTTATTAATAAAAACGTTAATAATCAATGGTAATTGTGAAGTTTAGTGGCCTCCTCCCCGATTTTTTGTCCGGTCGTTTTATAACGTATTTATATTTCATATTTATTCCGCATTATGGGCATACGTGCTATTCCGCTCGCTCAAGAAGATATCAAAACTCTAGTCAATCCAACTTGGTAAAATACTTTACTACCAGCAACAACCAATAGAATTACCCATCGGAATAGCCAATAGAAAAGCTGAATCTCTGTTATAATCACTACAGATACTTCGCAAGTAACTGGATGTGGTCTTCGCAAACAGGCCCGGAACTTCTTTACCCATTCTCGATTAAAATATTAGTGTAACTGAATTACCAAAGTGAGCCTTGATATGAAGTATTTGCTTCTAACAACACTTGTTGAGAAGGTACCGGGATTTGGATCTGAAAAACGTGGTTTTAACGGGTCTTTTAGCTTCTACGCCTCCAGGAAGCATTCCTGAATCATGTTGACAAGAACATTTTTTGCTCAAAATCAAATTTCCTATAAGTAACTTGAAGCTTATACTGCACTTTGGGGCCAACCTTGTATTTTAATAGTTATATAATATTAAACTTTAACAGTGATCAATTTAAGATCCAGAGAAATTCTTTCTCCAAAAAATTCTTTGAATACGACTTCACTGTCTACATTCCTTCATAATCGGCTAATAAACGCAAACGATTTTGTCGAGCAATTAATAAAAGCTACAAAGTTCTTCTACCCTGGATAGTTTTTCCTTATTTTTTTAAAAAACCAAAAACACCCTCGAAAAGAGAAAATAAACTGAAACATTACTGGTTATAAGCCCGTGATCATTGATCTCAATAAAAAACTTATATCTGTACCACGGAGGTAAAGGACACCAAATCCATTTTTTTTTTATTAAATTGACTTAACGCCAAGTTCTTATTGTAGATTTTTTTATCCATAAAATGGTGTAGGACACTATGACCTGCTCCCATAAATAACGAAGATAAGACCTTGTGGACTTGTGATTTTGTTTTACTACGATCAATACTTCTTATTATTTATCAATGCTAATTACATTATGAACAATTGTCTTTAAATTGTTTCTATAAGTACAGAAGAAACAAATTTAATAGTTCAAGGTTATGAATAATTAGCCCTCCTGAACAATTACAAATATGTGACATGGTGTTCTTTAACTCCGGAGTACAGATAAAGCCTTGGTAAAGGAATAATGTAGGAAATCATACGAACGTATTTCGTAAACTTTCCAAGAGACAGCGAGTCTGTTGTAAAACAATCAATTTTTAAAGTATTGACGTTAACTAGATCCGCCAACGGCCATAGCCACGTTGAATGCACCGGTTCCCATAGATCACCGAAGTTAAGCAACGTCAGGCTTGGTCAGTACTTGAATGGCTGACCGATCCTTGTTGGGATTATAAAAGGGTGGTTACCTGAAGATAGCCCGGCGCTAATAGCCAAATAGTTGACGCACCGTTAAGAACGAAAAAAAATTAACTAGATCCTATTTATCGAAAAACTAATACTACTAAAAAACAAAACAAAACAAAAAAAAAATCAAAAACAAATTAATGAACAGCCTTCCCATGAAGGAGAAGCTGAAACACTTGGACTACTAGATTATAAGACGTTAATAAAGTAACCTATTGAATAGCATAGCATAAAAGGCAATATGAATTTTATAATAAGGCAATAATAATAATATGATTCTCCACAACTAAAAACTTCGGTGTAAAATAGTAATATTATGCTAGAAAATATGGATATTATTATGTTTAAATTATATGAAATAAAAACGTACTACTTCTATTTTTTTATTTAAATTGCCTGTAACAAACATTATGTGTATTCTTATTATGTCAAGAAGAAATTACTATCACACTGGACTGAAGATTGGTTAAAACTGAATAATTATCTAAGGAAAATAAAGATGATGCAAACCAGTGGAGAACGCCAAACCGACGCCGAAAATAGAAAAAATGAAGTGATGCTAACAAGACTGCGAATTGGGATCATTAAATTGACCCACACGCACTTACTACGTTGCTTACATCCACCGGCATGCGAAACTTGCCAGGACGTCATAACTGTCCAACATATCCTATTCTACTGTCCCGTTTTCCATAAAGGAAGAGAAGCTCACAGGATCCCGAAGACCCTAATGGACAAACTCGAAATTTCACAAAAGATAATTGGCTTTTGTAAGATTATGAAATTATTAGTGTAAGTAATTCAGCGACCTGTCATTGACTCTTCCCGAGAAGAGGCAGAAAGTTAAAATAAAAAACGTTGTATTCCTTGTAGATTTATTAATCTATTTAAAAAATGACGTATACAAATGTTGCTACAAAGGAACCTTAGATTTTTTTAAATTTCGCTCTATAAATATTTATCTTTTTTATAAGAAATAACTAATAATTTATAAGCAAATGGAGTACAATTTATAATGGATGAAAATTGTTTCGCTTAATATTTTAGTAGTCTAAGCAGTTAGAAGGGATTTATATGTACTCTTTAAGGATGTGTCTTTATCAATTGCAGAAGTAATAGGACAACATTTAAAACATAATTAGATAGAATTAAATTCGTATAAAGAAGTTGCATATAGATTAAATAATTTGTTGATGAAAATATGCTTCTGACAGGGAGTTAAACCGGATTAATTCGTTCTTGACATTCTTGTCAAGATGGTTGCGCAAAGATTCGGCATATTTCTTAACCTAGTTCTCACGTGGTGAATATGTCAGAAACTAAATCATAAACCGGTAGATACCAGTTCGTCAAATATGTCTTTATTTTTCATTAATTTTATTGAGAAACTTCTCATAAATGATCATAACCCATGACATGAAATCTACATTTCATTCATTCTATATTCATGTGATTGACATATTTATTAAAATGAAGAGGAAGTTAAAAATATGTATAAAATAAATCCGTTTTAAATAACTGACATATCATCAGGAAGTTAATAAGCATAACAACTCCTATGAATATAATCTATTAAAATTGAAAACACAAAAAATGGTACGATTACTGTAATTTATAAATTTGTTAAATTTTGGTGTAAAAGTATGTCTTATTTATTTTGGATGTAAGTGCTGCCTTTAGAGAACAATGTGTGTAAATTTTGTGGGTGTGTAAATTGTATTTTACAATCCAATTATACAATTATTCGTACCTAAATTATTCGTCATTACAAACTATAATAGATCGAGTAATTAGAAAACATTTCTGATCTAGTTATTCTAACTTTTAGGATACAAAATATAGAATACATTTTGACAAATATACTATATTTTATGTTTGGATCAATATTGAAATAGTTTGATTCTTTTATGTATTAAACATCCGTCAAGAAAAAATGCTTATTCTTAGAAAAAATATTTCTGTTACTTGAAATTATTATATGTTTAAATTTTAGTTGACAAGTTTGCAAAGAAATATATTATTAGATAGACAAAATTTTTGCATGGGTTTTGAATTCAATTTACCCTTAAAAAAAATAGATGCCGTTAATTATTTAGAAATTTTATATAAATGTTATATTCCATCAAAGCTGGAGTTACATGAGGTACTTCGATTGCACAAAATTTAACTAAGAAATACAAAATGTTTAAGAGGTTTTAAGTGTGATTAAGCAGTGTCCGGCTTAACAAGGTTATACAAGTTTTCTTTTTTACTTTATAAATTATCTTGAGGTATCTATTAAAGTTTTAATTTTTTTCAATATCCTCTTTTTCTTTATGATAAACTTCTGAGAATTGAAGAGCTCAGTGCCAATGGTGACTAACCCACAATTAGAAATAATTGAGAAAATTGGAGTTAACGTTAAAATCAATGTGAAAAAAAAAAATAGTTTTGGTGACAGACATTTAAGTCCAATTAAAAAAATGTCTGTCACCAGCATTATTTTTTTTTTTAGATCCTTCTTAACTATAGCACCGATTTTCTCAATTATTTCTAATTGTGGGTTACTCACTTTTGACAATAATCCCTTCCACTAGTCCTTTCATAGTGCATAGCCTTTTCGGACTAAACAGCTATTCATTCGTAGGATATTCCTTGTTCATGAAAATAAATGTTTATGCGGTATATAGGCCAAGCAAACGATTTCGACTCAATGTCCAATTTTTGACAAATGTTTGTCCATAAGCTACTAAAAAACGGCCTTCCCAAATATATTAGCACTTAATGGACACACGGGCAAATTTTGCTTGAAGTCCGTTTCAAAGTGCACAACGTTGGCAAAGTTTTAACATGTTTCCTTGAGCTAAACATATTTTGGCCTATTATTACTTGAGCTTCAAGTATCAGGAGAGTGACTAGTTCGATCTAGTGCTTATTTTATGCACAGATCTATTCTGGCTTAGAGTTTTCGCTTTTTAGGCGGTTAGGGTGGATGGACTTAGATTTTTAGGCGCACTTAGACGAACACTGCAGTATTAACTTACCTTTTGTATACATCTTGCTCTGCACTGCGCTACTCTCAGTGGCGAGCCCATCTCTTCTTCAGCCCTCGACACTACAGCTAAGGCCAGAATTAGTAAATAGGTCCTCGAGGCCATATTTAATTGACTAATGCGCATCATGGGATAAAGTGAGGTATAAAAATATTTATATATACAAAATGAAATTGGGGCGGACACTTTTGCTAAATTTTTTTAAAAAAAGGTTGTCCTCAAAAATAGTTCATGATTGTATTTATTTCGGTCGGGTGCACAGAACTCACGCAGGAAAAAATTGTATTTTCTTTTTTTTTTTTTTTTGTAAAAAAGAACACAAGAATAATCGACGACGCTCAGGCAATTTTTTTTTTTTATTATTTTTAAGAAAAATTTATTTATTTTTCCGAGAAAGGCCTGAGTAACACTTGACACTGTAATCCTTCAAATGAGACTCCGAAGCGTTGAAGTGAGATCGATGCCGAAGAGCAACACTGCGAGACGCGGAGAGAAGCGATCAGTTCGAGGCCCGGGCGGCAACTGAAGACTGATAGTGGAGACGGTAGGCGGCAGCACTGCCGGGCATCGCCTACCGTTATCCCCACCAAAATAGGGGACCGCCCCCCACCCACGCTATGGAACATGTCCCCTCCGGAGTTGATGATTCCCCTCCATAGTGGATACAGATCATCTGGAGTACGCACAGCTTCTGGAAGATGAAAGCGTCAATATCGCTGGCTCGAAGAGCCTAGAGTTCTGCGCGTATCCAAAGTCCATAGACTTTTTGCAACAGCTAAATAAACCGTCCAAAGTACCTAAGCCACATCCATAGTCTAAACACTTTCTGGGAGAGATAAAAACCTCGTCCAAAGAAGATACACACATTCAAAGACCCTTGACATTCTGGGACAGCTTAATAAACAGCCCAAAGTTCAAAAAGCACATACATAGTCCAAAGACGTTCTGGGAGAGGTAAAACAGTCGTCCAAAGAAGGCGCAACGCACCCAAAAACCATTGACCGCCTGTAAGAGCTGAATAAACCTTTCAAAGTACATAAAGCACATCCAAAGTCCAAACACCTTCTGTAAGAGGTAACACACTCGTCCAAAGAAGGTACGACACATCCAAAGACCCTTGACATTCTGAGAAAGCTTAATAAACAGTCCAAAGTAGAAATAACACTTCTAAAAAAGGTACTGCTCCTGGGACGGGTAGACAACCTACCCCAAGTACAAAACGCACGAACAATACAGATAACCTTGCGAGAAATAAATAGCCAATACAATTTTATTAACGCCACTCGAAGTTTCAATGTTAACCGAAATCACCTAATCGCTTTCTGCAGTAACCAACTCATCTTCAGAGCCGAAAAGATCCATTCAGGTAGTTCTGAAAACGGGCCTATTAAATGGGAAACACATAAAGTAGGAACCCATTTCTGATTGTTAAACTGTTACCTGTACCTTACCTGTTTGCTACCTGGTTGATCATCTGTTCTTGGAACCGTACTTCACACATTTACCCTCCAGCTCACGCAGGTATCAAAGCTCACCCTCATTTAATCCTGCCTCACTGTCTGTCTTTCTCTCCCCCGCTCTCTTACCCTCCCTTTTTATCTTTCTGTATTATACATATATATATATATATATATATATATATATATATATATATATGGATAATTCGAACTTCCATAATTCGAATATTTCTCTCGGTCCCTACAATTTAGTGCATAAACAACGTAAAAAAATCTTGGTTGATTCGAATAAAATGTTGGATAATTCGAAGTTTTTATAGTCTGAACCTCCAATGGGAATTGGACAGAGAGGCGGCCGATCTTAAATCGTGTCAAAATACTCCCCCCTCGGGTAACTCCTTTTAAAAAAGCTGGATTTTTCAAAATCAAACGAAAATGAATTAAGTCGCATCGATTCTGATGACAATTTACAACCAGTGGATGGGTAGACATCGTTCCAGACTGTCTGATAACCTATGAACATTTCATTAATGTCGATGAAGATGTAGCAGTGTACGGTGACTTAACTGCAGCCGACCTAATGGCCGATGTTCTGGAAGATATTCGCAGCTTCTCAGAAGCATGATGATGAAGACGATGGATCAGCTGATGAAGGTGAGTCTACAGCAACCCAGAAAACACCAGTACCGAGTCCAGTCGAATCACTGCTGTATATAACGGAATTAAGGCGACTTATAGAAAGTAAAAATGATGACAGTGAGAATTTTTTTAAATCATAAATCTTTTTAGAATCATTTGTGATCTCTTACTAACAACTTCCTTCAATTAAAGAAGCAAACAAACATTTCGGACCTTAAATAATAGACATTTATTTTTGCTTTTTTGGAAGGTATTTATTACTTATGTACTTAATCATCAATTTGTGCAATTTTTCTTTTTCTTTATGTATAATGTATGCATTTTGTTTTGTTTTAATTAAAAACTTTATGAAAATATGTAGTTTGATTTTTTAGCAGTTCATTTTCAAAAACTTTTGTAATTCGAATTTTGGATAACTCGAACTTATTCATCAGTCCCTAGAGATTCGAATTATCCAAGTTCCACTGTGTGTATATAAATATATATATATATATATATATATATATATATATATATATATATATAATGTTTGTAATTTCTCGGATATCTTGAATGTTGGTCTAATGTGGTAGTATTTGTACTGAATTTTTGTTTTATGGAAAACCTTTTTTTTTTTTTTTTACGTATTGTTCTGAAAGATAAAAATCTGTGGCGTTTTCCCTCAGTGGCATGGTTTCATAAACAATGTAATATTTTACTGGAAATGGGTTTTTATAAAAATGAAATAAAATCTAATTATATAAAACATTACGTGACGATATACCGCAAATTAATGCTATGAGATGCATAATATTGTAGAGGGATTATAGATGGAAGGTAGGTATGGGTAAATGTGTATATAAGTTGGTACATTGTTATCTTATATCTATATATATATATATATATATATATATATATATATATATATATATATATATATATATATATATAAATCACGTGTCTGTCTGTTTGTCCCCTATACAAACCTACACCGATTTTGACCAAACTTGGCGCACAGGTAGGCCTTGGATACGGGAAATCTGCTAGGCTATGTCAAAATAGTCAAATTTCAAAATTTGGTCAAAAGGTCAAAAGTTTTGTTAAAAAAAAAATTGGCTACTCTGACATACATTTTGAATCGACAGCCTTTTTGAATAATGTCTCCAATTTATTTGTTGATGTTCTTGATAATTAGAATAACTCGAACTAATTAAAATGACTTTACATCATTATATAATCATGTAATGCAGTTTATTTCAATTTTATATCAACAGTCACTATCTAACTAAGGAGCGCTGGCCTTTCTTTGATAAGAGCTATCTACTCACAGGCTATGGTGCTGGCCTCTGTCGGCTGTTTTATGAATTACTGTGGTGCTGGCCTCTGTTGGCTGTTTAACGAATTGCTAGACAGATATAAACAAATTCACAGCGCTTGACCGATTTTGACGTAACTGGGTATACAGGTAGATCTTGATACGGGGAGAGTCATAGGCAGAAAGTAGGTGTAGCATGGCACACTGGGTAACAGCTAGTATACAGGTAGATCTTGATACGGGGAGAGTCAAAGGCAGAAAGTAGGTTTAGCATGGCACACTGGGTAACAGCTAGTATACAGGTAGATCTTGATACGGGGAGAGTCATAGGCAGAAAGTAGGTGTAGCATGGCACACTGGGTAACAGCTAGTATACAGGTAGATCTTGATACGGGGAGAGTCAAAGGCAGAAAGTAGGTTTAGCATGGCACACTGGGTAACAGCTACTATACAGGTAGATCTTGATACGGGGAGAGTCATAGGCAGAAAGTTGGTGTAGCATGGCACACTGGGTAACAGCTACTATACAGGTAGATCTTGATACGGGGAGAGTCATAGGCAGAAAGTAGGTGTAGCATGGCAGACTGGGTAACAGCTAGTATACAGGTAGATCTTGATACGGGGAGAGTCAAAGGCAGAAAGTAGGTGTAGCATGGCACACTGGGTAACAGCTAGTATACAGGTAGATCTTGATACGGGGAGAGTCATAGACAGGAAGTTGGTGTAGCATGGCACACTGGGTAACAGCTAGTATACAGGTAGATCTTGATACGGGGAGAGTCAAAGGCAGAAAGTAGGTTTAGCATGGCACACTGGGTAACAGCTAGTATACAGGTAGATCTTGATACGGGGAGAGTCAAAGGCAGAAAGTTGGTGTAGCATGGCACACTGGGTAACAGCTAGTATACAGGTAGATCTTGACACAGGGAGAGTCATAGTCAGAAAGTAGGTGTAGCATGGCACACTGGGTAACAGCTAGTATACAGGTAGATCTTGACACAGGGAGAGTCATAGTCAGAAAGTAGGTGTAGCATGGCACACTGGGTAACAGCTAGTGGTATATAAATGTGGAGATGCTGGGAACATTTAATACAACATTTATAATTATTTATGTACCCATGGCACACTGGGTAACAGCTAGTTTTACTGACAAAAGCAATTAAGTTTAAAAAAAAAAGGAGAAAGCAATGTAACAAAACAAAATTTATATATATATATATAAATTTTGTTTTATTAAAATTCTTCCTTCCTTCTTCAGTGCTTGACCTTCGGGCAACTTCGGTCTAGACTCGATTCATTTTTTAGCTCGTAAGCGAAGTACACAGTCGTGAAAACAGACTAGGACTACAGTTATATCGCTAGTTGGATAGCAAGTCGGAGCGTGAGTGGAGTCGACTATCCAACTAGTAGTCCTACTTAGTCATATTACAAATAGGAACGTGAATGCCCGGCATAAGTTGTGGAGCTAAAAGTGATTTTTTTTTTTTTTTTTTTTTTTTAGTAATACGTTTATTTAACATCTGTACATTTGGAGAGTACATTAGTTAAGTTTGCTCTCAGATAAAAATAATAATTATATACAGAATTGAGTTGAAATACAAAATAAATAAAAAAACAAATAAGCGAATAAATAAAAAATAAAATAAAAAATAAAAAAAATAAAAAAAAAAGAAAAAAAAAGAAAGAAAAAGTACATAAAAAACAAAACAAACAAAAACAATGAATAGGAAATAATAATAAAAATAATAACACCATAATAATAACACTTTTGGAAGGAGCCAATCAATACTGGCACTTCCTACTTAGAATAATGTTTTGTCCCTATTCAGTTAATTGATCACGAGGCCAATGTCTCTTGAGCCTTCTAGGCGGATTTTTGGGGTGAGTTTGGGAGGAAAGTGTTTGTGCTCTAGGATTGGGATGGAAGGACAGTTTGGAATGAAACGTTAGGAAGCGGGATTTTGCCAGTTCTTGAACGAAAGGGATGTTGAGGTCACTATGAAGGGTTTTATTGGAAACATAGAAAGGAGCATTAACTATTTTGCGGAGGACTTTGGATTGGAATGCCTGTATTCTCTGTATGTTAGAAGTTTTAGTTGTACCCCAGAGTTCAAGTCCGTAAGTCCAAATAGGTCGGATTATGGTTTTGTAAACAATGAGTTTGTTGTGTATTGTCAGTTTTGATGAAGGTCCCAGTAGTCGTCGTAAGAGTCCGTATCTCCTGTTCAGTTCCTGTCTTTTCAGTCGGGTGTGTGGGTTCCAAGTGAGTCTACTGTCCAGTAATAATCCCAGGTAGCGCACTTCGTTGGATATGGGGAGTTCGTGGCTGAATATGATGACTGGAGGGCAGGTTCTCTTATTGAGGGTGAATGTGATTTGGCAGCATTTCTCAGGATTCACCTTTATTTTCCACTTGTTGCACCAGTGCTCGACAGATTCCAGATGTTCTTGTAGATAACAGGAAGCAGTTACGGGGTCAGGAGAGGAGGAAAATATGGCTGTATCATCAGCATAGGTAGTTAAGTGGGTGCTGGGGTGGGTAGGGATGTCTGCGGTGTATAAAAGGTAGAGGAGAGGACCAAGAATACTTCCCTGTGGTACTCCGGAGGAAATGGGATGGGAACTAGACAATGCGGAACCGGATCTTACTTGGAAGGAGCGGTTAGATAGATAGGATTGCAGGATTAGGAAATATGTGTGAGGAAGTATGCGCTTTATTTTGTATAACAACCCCGGGTGCCAAACACGATCGAACGCTTGGGCGACGTCGAGAAAGGCACTCGTGCAGTAGTTTCTACTTTCAAGCGCGTGGGATATGGTGTCAACAACGCTGAAGCATTGTTGGATGGTTGAATGCTGAGGACGAAAACCAAACTGGTGATCTGGTAAGGAATTTGGAGGGATCGTGGACAGAATTCTTTTAAGGAGAAGTTTTTCAAATATCTTGGATATAATTGGGAGCAAACTGATAGGGCGATAGGAAGATGGATTCTTGGGAGATTTCTGAGGTTTAGGTATAAGGATTATTATCGAATGTTTCCATGGATTTGGGAAGTGGGTAGTACGTAGGATTGAATTGAATATGTAGGCGAGGAAAATAATTGCTTTGTGAGGTAGATTTTTTAGGATTAGGGCTGTTATAAGGTCGTAACCGGGAGATTTTCTTGGGAGGTGTCTGATAATGTATTTAACTTCTGCAGGATGGAATGCTTTAGGAGGAAGGGAGAGTGGAAGAGGGGTATTCAGGTAATCTTGTATTTCTAGGTCTTGGGAGGAGCTGGTTTCTGGATGAGGGGAAAAAGTAGATTCCAGATGGGAAGCGAATAGTTCGGCTTTATCTTCATCACTTCTAGCCCAAGTTCCGTCGCTGCGTTGAAGAGGTTGAGGAACGGAATGGAATTTTAGGATTTTACGGGTGGCTTGCCAGAGAGAGTTGTCTTCGGTGGTGAGTGATTGGAGGTAATCATTAAAGGATTCAGATCGGAATTCGGATAAGGCTTTTTTTAGGAGACGAGTAAGTCGATTGAAGGAAGTGTGGTCGGATGGGTAACGAGACCTCTGCCAGCGAGCCCTTGCTTGGCGCTTAGCTGACAAGAGATTAAGGATGTGGTCTGGGAGTTGAGGCTTAAGGTGAAAAGGGAGACGAGTTCTTGGCCTGCTTGAGCTCAGAGCACTGTCTTGTATGGCTTTTGTGAACATCAAAACAGCCTCATCCACGTCGGATGAAGTTTTCAAGGGAACATTGAGATCTATGAGTTGAGAGAGTTGTTGACGAAACAACTCCCAGTTCATAGGCCCTGGTGTGAGAGTGGGATTGCTGGAGCGTGGTAGAGGAGAGGTATTCAGGACGAGTAGGATGGCTGAGTGATCGGATGAGAGTTCAAGCAGTGACTGAACCGAGTATGATATTCCTCGTAGGCCAGAAGTGATGAAGAAATCGACAAGGTCGGGAGTGCGAGAGGGATCGGTTGGCCAATATGTAGGAGAATCAGAGGAAATGGTGTCATAATTTTGGGATTGAAGGATGTCATAAAGAATTCTGCCACGAGGATTGGTAAGACGGCTTCCCCATCTGGGATGTTTCGCATTGAAATCAGCCCCTATGAGAAAGTGAGGACCAAAGGATTGGAATAGAGTGAGGAATTCAGGTTGGTAAATGGTAAAATTTGGAGAGAAATACGCCGCAGAAACAATTATATTGTAGGATGAAAGGGAAAGGGAAATTGAACTTACCTGCATGCTGTCTGTCGAGAGAGTGGAGTGCAAAAAGTGAGCCAAAGAACTTTTCACCATTACTGCTGCTCCATGCCGGGAATCGGAGGGATGGTCTGCCCTGTAGCACACATAGCCTGGGATTGAGAAGTAGTTTGTGGTAAGTAGGTGTGTTTCTGTAATTAGTGCGATGTCGATGTTTCTTTCTGTAAGTAGGAGTTCAAGCTCGAGTCGTCGTGAGATAAGTCCGTTAGCATTCCATAGGATTATGGTGAGGGAATTGGGATTAAAGGAAATCATTTAAGAAGTTTCGGAAGAATGTCGGAAATTAGGGAGGTCATAAGGGAGATAAGAGGAGTTAGTAATGTTTCCAACTTATTTAGGAACGAGGAAAACAGGTTGAAGGGATCTTGGGGTGTAGGAGTGGGAGGAACAGGGGGAGCATTAATAGGTTTAGGAGAGGAAACTGATGGGATATTCTTCTGGGAGGTTTGGGAAGGAGGTGTGAGGTTTTGTGCTGGGGTTGGGGTGGTTGGTGGTTTTTGTGCTGGCATTGGATTGGGTTGAGGATTTACCAGCACATTCTTTTGCCTAGAGGAGAGAAGAGAGGCATACGAGACATTTGGCCTCCGAGGTGAAGTTGCTGATGTGGATGGCTGCTGAGGCTGAGTATGTGTGGCATCTTTGGTGGCAGAAGCCTGTACGTTGGTCAGACGGGTTGCGCTGCTCGTCCTCTGCCGTTGAGTCCTAAGAGTTCTGAGGGCCTTGTAGACATCGCATCCTTTGTAGTTTGCTGGATGATTGTCGCCACAGTTGGCGCAGGATGCAGGTGCGTCTTTGGGTTTAGCGCAGTCTTCAGACTTGTGCTGCTCGCCACATTTAACGCACTTAGGTGCGTGGTTGCAGTAGCTTTTGGTATGGTTATATTCTTGGCATTTGTGACATTGAGTTAATTCGCGTCGACGGCGGGGCTCTTCCACTGATATCTTGGTGTAGAGAAGATATTGTTCTTTAAATATTTCTCTGCTTTTTTCGGCCTTTTCCAGATCCACGAAAAAGAGAGGAAGTTGTGCTTTCGTTGTCGGGTGGCGAACATTAATTATTCTTTTAACGTTATAGCCAAGATCCTTCAAAGCATTTGCGATGTCTTCAGGAGGTGTGGTATGATGTAAATTGCGAATGACGACTCTGTATGCTTTTTCCTCTGGCAATTGATAGCAGTGATAATCGGCTTCCATCTGGTTTAAACTTTTAATAATTGCCCTGTAGGCACCGCTGTCGGTAGCACTGATCGCTATGTCATTAAATCTGGCTCTGCAAGAGAAAGATTTTTCTCCAGCAGCTTGACTGAGACGAGAGCAGAGGTTTTTGTAATTTTTAATGTTTCTGACGTAGATGTTAGGCGGCTTCTGGTCTGTTTTTGCTACTGAAAGGAGATTTTTATTAATTTGAGATACATTTTGATTTTCCGTTATTTTTGATCCTTTTTGCTGTTTGGCTTTAGGCGATAAATTAGTAGAAGTTTTCTTACGAAGACGTTTACGTCTTCCCTGAGTAAAATTTTCGCCGTCTTGAAGAGGTAGATTCCAAGAAAGTGTACTGTTGCTCACTGTCCATTGTCGTAGACATTTTAGAAAGAAAAAATGTAAAAAAAAAATTTGTGAAAAATGTGGGATCGAACCACTGGTCTTTAGCCGAGAGTCGACTACGGAGTAACTGAGCCAAGGAGGCTGGCTGCCAGCTGACTGTCTATAGAGAGTGTTGCTGGGAAAAGTATCTCCCACTCTTCAGGGGCTCCTATGCACCAGGAGCGGGACTCTACAGGCAAGCCCCCCACCACTAGGCCTACTAGCAGCGAGGGCTAGATAATCTATAAATGATTGTAACTTCACTTACAGATTGTAGGTAAACTACGATGTCTGGGTGAACGATATTTCACTGAAGTGTGCACTGAAACTATGTCCATCAGTGTGCCAATTTTCGTAAGAAAATGTGACCACTGACCACCACTTTGCACTGATAAAAACGAGAGTTTTTAAGGAACGCTGTGTCTCACTCGAAAGCTATTACACGACTTAAAAGTGATTAAATAAAAAAATAAATACAAGTTGGCAGTATCTGCTGTTTTAGGCTCATGGCGTATTACGGGATAGATTATTTATTTTTTAATACATAATATACAAGCTAACATGTTTTTTGATATTAATTTTGGATGCATCTCTTATGATGATTCTAAGCATCTATGTTGAAACAGGTAGTTTTATCAGCGAGTCCATCTTTGAAAATTCAAGGGCCCGGAATCGGGAATCCTGTATTTTTAATTGGCCGTCCTTTCAATCTTCTTATTTGGAATACAAATTTTGTTTTGTTGACTTTTAATCCCAAAAGAATGGAATTAGAACTGAACGTTCGTTTAATTGCCAATAAAGGAACAAACACAACACCTGTCACCACTTGGATTAATTTTTAATTGAAAACGGTGACCGTTTTAAAACTCTGTCGACGCGCTATTAACCCTTTACACGCTGACATGTTCGGCGTAGGTGATGCGCTAATTGTCAGCTGTTGGTGATGTCCTCCTTGAAATAGGCTCCCGAAGGCACGTGGGCGAGAACTGTCGAAATAAGGTCAGGCGTTTATCCGGCCATCTGACAGTCCGTGCTCCAATTTAAAACGGATGCTTATCAACCAGCTAATCAGATATTAGTTTACAACTGGAATTTATGATATCGTACACTTTAGAAGAATAAAGGAGAGTGGGTCGCGTTTGACAGATAACTATCAGCGTGGGGACAGCCTGTTATTTGCAATGGGGTTTTCTAGGTTCATTGATATCTACGAGGTGTCACCTAGGATTTAATGAAGTGGCTAAATAAAGATGTCAGTCTTCGTCTAGTTTATTGACTAGACATCTGACAGATATAGCCTTAAAGCTTGTCGTATCTCAAGATCACAAATATGGCAACCAAGAAACAGTTGCTAATTTTAGCACATTCCAAACTGACGTAGCAATTGAGTCCTCATCTATCACATCAACTATATATATATATATATATATATATATATATATATATATATATATATATATATATATATATATGTATATGTATAATATGTATATATATATAGTTCCTTCACTCTAGGGCTACTATTATTTTATGAAGGCATGTGATCTGCAGGCAGTGAGTCCACTCACGTAAGCAGTGGTTCTTGACCAAAGTTGGGACACAGATTGATCTTGATACGGGGAGTGTCATTCACTAGGTCAAAAACGTCTGCCTGTATGTCTGTCCTTTATACAAAACCACAAAGTTTGACTGATTTTTAACCAGACTTGTCACAAATGTAAGTCTTGGTCCGGGGAGTGTCATAGGCTAAGATAAAATCGTCTAGGCCTCACAGTTCGGAAGTCACGGGTTCGAAACTGCAACACGGACTTCTAATTAATTTTTGCTTTTCTATATGCAGAAAGTGGGTGTAGCATGGCACGTCGGGTAACAGATAGTTATATTACAAATTTATTTTTCTTCCGAAATGTTGTATATGCGAGGTTCTATACTACTTAATAAACACACAAAAAATTTACATTTTTCATAAATAGTAATGCAAATGGACAAAATTACCGATAAACAACCATAAAACGCAGAATAAATCATGCAGCTAGTGAGATGAATCCTCTTGATAAGGAGAACCTAAAAAACTATAGAGAAAAAATCAAAAATACAAAAAAAAAGTTGAGTTGTGGCCTTTACCCTGGGCTTTTCGTATACACACAAAAATACCCGATAAACAGCTAGACGCACTTCCAAGCAGAACGTCATGTATCCGCCTTATCCTCCTCAATCCAAACGTTACAAAAAGTATTGATATCCTCCAAAAATAAAACATACACAAAATGAAGTTCAATTTCCTGGCCCCATTCAAAAACAGGTTGCCTATGAAAGTTATGATATCATAGTATTGAGCCAAGTTTTAGTTGTGTATATACATATAAACACAAAGAATATATTTTACAAAAATTAATTAGATACTCAATATAGTCCATGTTCTAAATGGGATGTTATTCTCTTCTATTTATGAGATTGTGAATCATCTGAAGAACTAATTGATAGCAATTGGTTGAAGAAAGAAATCCCTCAACCCTGATCATCTAATTGACATCTGCCAAGAACAACAAGCCCTGCTTTTCACGTTTCTAATAACCAATCTAACTCCGTTCTCCGACCTACCCGCAGAATGTGTATTAGGTCGTCCGCTAGCCGCCTATACCATTTATGGGTTGTTTATTTATCTCCAACGAGGATTGAGGATATAAATAAAATATATCTTTATTTATTCTTAGTATAATATATATTGTATAAAGGTATCTCGTCGCCACCTTAGGCTTAATAACAAGTTCCTGAGCCATCAGTATTAGCCAGTGTATAGCTTTGATATTTTCCCAACTTACATTTGACATATTTTTGAATAATGAAATAATTTCATAGATAACGATTCATGACCATGAGGCACACTAGGAAGATAGTGTGGGCAGTAATAAGCTACGGCCGCCTGATTAATTGAAGGCTCTGTTGGCCTAGGGGCGGTAAGATAGGCCAAATTCAACCTATGAACGAAGACACTAGAAAATAAAAATCTTTAGTACTAAGCTCGGTATTTGAACTCAGGTCCTCCATCACATTCGTCCAGTACTCTACCACTGAGCTTACATCGCCCTCGGAAATCCATCCTATAGAATCATTAAAAAATGAACGGTTTTTATAAAAACCCGTTCAAATAAACGAAACCAACAATTTTAAAGATTAAAGCACTTATTTTTCTGAATATGACCGTCCCATCGAAAATTATTTGTGTGACGTTTTAGTAGGAAATTTATTAAGCTTCCGAATGGTCACTGTCAATTCACCACAATTACCAATCCATTCTAGAGTTATTTAACAAAAATCCTGAAACTGCTTATATATGTTAATAAAATGTTCTATTTCGATTACTTTCATAATTCCAAATGTAAGCGGTATTCCTTAAGCGGAACCATGTTTTTCGCGCGTATTTCCCCCATAAAACAGTGTTCCGGTAGGCGGACTCTTCTTGTTAAAAACCGCAGGTCTTCATTAGTTCTTGACTTGGTTAATGAAGAAATGCATCAGTGCCAGAATTAGCTCCGATAACCTTGGGATAATTTTTGTACAAGAACTCAAAGATCAGATTTTACATAAAAAAAATGGTAAATGCTCGACATATGAGACTTTGAGTGTTTACATCCCGAAATGAGGCACCGCTGTCCTATCAAACATATGAGACTTTGAGTGTTTACATCCCGAAATGAGGCACCGCTGCCCTATCAAACATACGAGACTTTGAGTGTTTACATCCCGAAATGAGGCACCGCTGCCCTATCAAACATACGAGGCTTTGAGTGTTTACATCCCGAAATTAGGCACCGCTGCCCTATCAAACATACGAGACTTTGAGTGTTTACATCCCGAAATGAGGCACCGCTGTCCTATCAAACATATGAGGCTTTGAGTGTTTACATCCCGAAATGAGGCACCGCTGCCCTATCAAACATACGAGACTTTGAGTGTTTACATCCCGAAATGAGGCACCGCTGCCCTATCAAACATATGAGACTTTGAGTGTTTACATCCCGAAATGAGGCACCGCTGCCCTATCAAACATACGAGACTTTGAGAGTTTACATCCCGAAATGAGGCATCGCTGCCCTATCAAACATATGAGACTTTGAGTGTTTACATCCCGAAATGAGGCACCGCTGTCCTATCAAACATATGAGACTTTGAGTGTTTACGTCCCGAAATGAGGCACCGCTGCCCTATCAAACATACGAGACTTTGAGTGTTTACATCCCGAAATGAGGCACCGCTGCCCTATCAAACATATGAGACTTTGAGTGTTTACATCCCGAAATGAGGCACCGCTGCCCTATCAAACATACGAGACTTTGAGTGTTTACATCCCGAAATGAGGCACCGCTGCCCTATCAAACATACGAGACTTTGAGTGTTTACATCCCGAAATGAGGCACCGCTGCCCTATCAAACATACGAGACTTTGAGTGTTTACATCCCGAAATGAGGCACCGCTGTCCTATCAAACATTTAGACCAATAATTGAGTTTGCTATTATGTATCTTATACTAGTACTGGCCATTTTGGATACGCTCTGCCTAAGTCTCCCATATTGAGAAGTGAGTCTGTGAAGCTGAGTATCTCAAAAACGAGTACCGTTCGGAGGGTAAAATCTTTCGTTTATTTTGATTAATGAGTCGAATTACAAGATTAATGTATTAAATAGCCTAAATTATGAGTTGTGGCCAAAACCAAGAGATGCTGAGGAGTTTTCTGATCTGAGATTTGGATTCAAAAACTTATAGAAAAGCTTGTATCATGGATATGTATAAAGAGGGCATAATGAGTCATCCACACAATTTCTAATTCATCTGGAGGAAGGCCCATTATTTATTGCCTATTAATAATCCTTAATATTACCCCGTAACAAACTACATTCATTCAATCTCCTATGATTTTACGTTATAACCTATGAAAATTTGACGGTTTTCGTTAGTACTATAACCACTTGGGTTAGTCGCCATAGCAACGGAACCCTCGTGTACCATCGTCCGGACGTAGCCGAAGGGTTACACTTTTAGCGTCACACTAGGTCATAGCTAGGCCATATCCATGTCAAAATGGGCGTGTAATCGTGGCCTTGCTGCCAAATTATAATTCAAGGACTTCAAGCGCAAGAAATAGTAAAACTTATAGCTTTGACGGTGAAGTCTTGGAGGTAGTTGCAACATTTTCAGTATTCCGCGTACCATTCGACGAGTCGTAACGTTAGAATTGGGCACTGGAAGTGGTTGTAAAATCTCAGGATTGCTAGCGTGCCTGTTTTCTTCGACAATAGCTTTACCGTAAAATGGAGGCCATTTTGTTGTCTATTTGGTTCCGTTCACCGGGAGTACGAGCAATCAATGAACTTGCATATTATATTTTCTCTCAGGTGCAACGACTCCTCAGTTCATATATGTATACATGAATTTATTTACATTTTAAGGAGGGTAATTTGTGTTGTTATTTAGTATCGATCTAGGATTGATGAAAATTTAATCAGGTTTTTAGGAATTTCCTGACGTGTGCTACCTTGGTAGCTACAATCCTTCGGAAAAAAAATTAAAAAGTATGATAAATTTAGAAAAGGCCATTGTGGAGGCATATGTAAATTGTCAAACATATCTTTATATACTTATAGAGAATATAAGAGAATTAATGTAAACCCACAGGAAACCTGCCTCCCAGAGCCTATCTATTTGTCATCCACGGTCCCTTAACGACTCATCATTTCTTCCTCAAAAATTACAAATCCATTGTCTAGGACTTATACTCGACAAAATCCTAACTTGGAAACCACACATTACTCAGAAGGGACAAGAACTCAACCGTCGCGACGGTACAATAATTTACTATGCATACTTGACCGACGTTCAGATCTTACACTTTATAAAAAAAAAATACCCATTTACATGACCAAAATGGACTTATCACATAGAACTCTTGGGGTCCACAAGGCCCTCCAACTCGAACAAAACTACAGTCTAAAACCCTCCGTAAAATATCTGACACTCCAGTCTTCGTCTCAAATTTGACTCTCCATAAAGACCTCCATATTCCATTTATCCAACACTTTTCAAAAAAATTATATCAAAAATTTCATTCAAAATCAAAAAAAAAAAAAAAAAAAAAATATCCTAAACTTCCTACAACAACACCCAATCCCGAATAACCCCGGTCGCCGGCCCAAGGGTATCTGGCCTAGAGACCAACTACGGGCGTAGTTCAACATTGTAATCACACTGTCTTGTGGATTCTACAACTGTGCAGCTTCCCTTCTCACGAGATTCAAGACATATATATATATATATATATATATATATATATATATATATATATATATATATATATATACACATAAACATAAAATCTACATTGAGATAGACTGAATATAAAAAACAAATGTTTAAAGGTTAAAATGTAATACGCACATGAGCTCACATTAGTGTTGTAAAAGAGCGCGCCTTTAAGGCTAGAAGGCGCTGCTCCTTAAAGCTCGAGCTCCCAGAGCTTGGAAAGGGCTCGATAGAAGGCGCGAGCTTTGAAGGCTCGGCTTGGTAGAAGGCGCGAGCCTTGAAGGCTCGCCTCGGGAGAAGGCGCATGCTTTGAAGCCTTTTACTTTTCATTTCCAAAATGGCGGACGGCGGGCAAACAGTTGTTTCATGAAATATACTTTAGTAGATTCGTCCTAAATTCTTTCCGCCACATTGAAATTATTCGGTGGCAATTAAATTTACCATTTCATTGATAAACTAATTATTTGGATCACTAATTGGGTAAAAATAGTAACTTTTCCTAAAAAATAAACTCTTCTGTGAGACCGTGATGGCAACACTGTTGTATTACTACTATAACCGTGCTTGCCAAAGCTCTACCTTCCCAGGGCTCCAAGGCCGAGCCTTCACGGCTCGATGGAGAACCTTCAGGGCTTAATAAGGTTAGGCTGAAGTCTCACTCCGGAGCATTCATCGAGCCCTCAGAGCCCCGGCTGTAGAGGCTAGATTCAAGGTTCAGGCGTCAAGCCTCTAGTCAGGGCTCGCTTTTAACAACACTAGCTCACATTCATTCAGGCGTGAGCCACATAAAAAATTGAACAAACACATAATAAACATGTATAAAATTATCAAGTGCAAAATTGTTGAATATATCGCTCAAGTATTTCTAAAGTGACACAACTAAAAAGAAAAAAAAAACTGAAATAAAAATGTGCTACTCTTTCCTAAGTAGAGAGAATAGCATTAAGACAGGATGGGTGACACAAATTCCTTCTGGTGTACAAGCTCTGAAGCTAAGTACATACAGTACTGATGGTTGTTGATAAACAGATATTTACCATGTCTTTCATAGTCATAACTGAAAAACACAGCTCTTTGAGTTGTGTCTCTTTAGAAATACTAGTTTGATATCTAAAGAGATATTGTATCTGCATGTTTGAGAAACGTATCAAGATCATTGAATTTTGTAGAGAAAATTTCTGGTTTGATATTATAATTTCAATATACAAAATCAAAGTCACACCTGCTCACATAATTATTTCTATCAGAGCAGGTGTTTAACGGGAGAAGATGTTCTCACAATTCGTGTTCAAGTCATAAAGCATATATGTAGTCTACATGGCCGAAAAATTTAATCACCAATCAGATGGTGATTGGGGCAGGTGGCCGTAGTTCTTTTGGTGTATTCCGTTTGATTGGTAATTTCTTGTTTGGAAAATTATGAAACCACTTTTGTTAAATGGTTACATCATGCTCAGGGAAGTGGAGGTACTTAGCTTAATGAAAACATTAACAATATATTCTCATCTCTCGGATAATGTATTACTCAAGCATTATGCAATTACAAGCGGCGATTTACACAACATTGCGAAAGATACATTACATGTCATTTCAGCACTTTACGAAGGAATGAAGCTATTGACGTTGCATTAATTAAAGAAATTAGGTTAAATTTCTTCATCCTATATATATATATATATATATATATATATATATATTATATATATATACACACTATTCCACGTATTTCTGACCTTTAATTACGTATATTTATTTATTTTTTATATATACGTCGTAATATGGGTGGCGAGCTAACCACACATGGGTTATGTAACATTTTTATTATATTTTACCAATAGATTTAAGGTTAGGATTTAGTGTAGGAAATGTAATGATACTCTGTTTATAATATATTAGTGACAAGGAATTATTGGATTTACTAAAATGAAAAATGTTTTATTAAAAATTTGTTTAAAATGTTTAGGATTTAATGGCCCCTGAGGAGGTGGCATAAAAGCCACGAAACATGTAGGGCGTGCCAACAATAAAGTAGTACATAGAAAATGGAGTAGTATTCTTTTGACCTGCGCCATATATAAAAAAAGAAATATATGTATATATATATATATATTTAGATGGAACGGCATTTTTCTCCAGCGGTGGTACTCCTCCTCACTTCTTCCTGGGATATTTCGATGGGTTCATCTCCATCTTCGTCAGCCAGGTACTTCTTGTTTCTTCCTCGGTGGTTGCCAAGGGGGGGGGGAAGACGCAATACCATCAGCGCTACTAACGGACAGAATCCCAACTATACCAGGGAGCTTCAACATCATTGGTCCGCTGATACTGGGGCTAAAGACTAGAAAGGACGCCCACATCGAGAAAAATTTCATGTGCATTCATGCAGAATAAGGACACCTCCTCCCTCATCCTCCCTCTACCTGTGGCCCTTACGCACGCCTGTGGCGTTCGAGGTCCTTAGTTTTTTTGCGTTTCTGCACGTTTTTCTTTCACTTTCGTTTTCATCATGCCCTTCCTTGCATGCTTTTTATTTATCTATTCTCTAAAGTGGGGTTAGGAAAAAAGAAAAAAAAAAAAAAAAAAAAAAAAAAAAAAAAAAAAAAAATTTCATTCCCTTGGCAACCACCGAGGAAGAAACAAGAAGTACCTGGCTGACTAAGATGGAGATGAACCCATCGAAATATCCCAGGAAGAAGTGAGGAGGAGTACCACCGCTGGAGAAAAAATGCCGTTCCATCTAAAAATATCATATATATATATATATATATATATATATATATATATATATATATATATATATATATATATATATATATAAATTTTACACCACAGTTTGAAAAAGTTAAAAAAACAAAATTGAAACAGTAATAAATCTGTACAGTTATTATTAATATTCACAAAATAGCTAGGAAATGCTAAAACTGAATATTGTTTATACACCAAATAATTATACTAAGAAAAATGTTACTTAACTGAAAATATTTTTCAAGAACAATAAACTAGAATGACCAAAACCCATAAGAAATAGGAAATTTATGAAAATTGAATGTTTTGTCCTATTGAGACGTTCAACACATTTTAGTGACAGGTGATCGCGGCACATCGCACTTCCACAGACAGAGCATAGCGTTTTCGTCTTGGTGTCAAAAAATAAACATCTTACTGGGTTTTCCAAGGTAACGACAGATCTTGAAGGTCCATCATGAGTTGATTCATCTCCTAAAACATAAAGCACCAATTGCCACATGAAATTTCACCAGTTGGTAGCCAAATCAAACAGATGATCTTTTGTTGGCACTTTTCAGGCCATTTTGTCGCTCGAAAAGCCGTAACATAAAAGTGATCGACCCGTGAAGATTTCTCAGATGAACGAGAAAATTATTCGTTAGCTAAACCATGGGGCAAAGAATACCCCATACAAGGCTCGCAACCTTCTCATGAAACGATTAGCAGACAACTGGCTTTGTTTACATTAAGTTGTACCAGATAAATGCACTTCCGAGTACTTAGGAAGGAGGGAGTCTCTGCGATTTACAAAAGTTAAGAAACACGCCAATGAACAAATTGTGGGGTATTTTTCACCCCACGGTATCAATCCAGGGACATATATATGTATATATAACTGTATGTGTGTGTGTGTGTGTATTTATAAATGGGGTGGCCTTGATAAGCTGGCCAAAAGATAAATAACTGCTAATATAATAAATACTAATAAATATATCAAAATGTTATAAAGGAGCATAGTTATAGTTCTCGTTCAGAGTTGGGCAAACGTTAGCGCGCGCTAAAAGCTGATACCTCTCCGCTAATTTAGCGAAACTGTAGAAAGCCAGCGCTAATAATTATTAGCGCTAATTATAATTAGCGCTAATAATTATTATTATAAACCGCGGTTAGCGGCGGCAGTGCGCTAACCGCTAATCTATTTATGAAATATCGTAATTGCTAATAGCTTAAGCTATAAGTATAAGGAGTAATTTTGGTGACCCGGAAGCCATTTTGAGAACCCGGAAGTGGCCAAAAGTTGTCGAGATTCATCCGGAAACTGTCCAGGAGTAATTTTGGTGACCCGGAAGCCATTTGGAGAACCCGGAAGTGAAACCGGAAGTGGTCAAAAGTTGCCCAGATAGTTCAATAAACAGTGAGGGATAATTTTGGTGACCCTCAAACCATTTTGAGAATCCCTGGGGCATTTCCGGGCGAATTTGAGTAGCTTTTGACCACTTCCGGTTTCACTTCCGGGTTCTGAAAATTAGTTCTGGGTAACCTAAATTACCCGTGGGCCGTTTCTGGATAAATCTGGGCAACTTTAGACCACTTCCGGTTTCACTTCCGGGTTCTCAAAATGGGATTCGGGTCACTAAAATTACTTCTGGGCAGTTTCCGGATGAATCTGGACAACTTCGGTCCACTTCCGGTTGCTTACAATTACTTCCGGGTCACTGCTGGTTCACCTCCGGTCTATCATGAGTGCCTGGAAGGCCCTGGGGTACTTCCGGCAACGACCCATGGACGAATATATGACCGGAAGTAACCTAGAATAAGGAGTGTCAGAGTGTGCCATTGTCTGCGAGTGGCCGGAAGTAAGCCAGATCGGACAGGAGTTACCCAGTGATAGGCATGAGTCGACCGGAAGTAACCGAAATTGACATTGATGTGATCGGAAACCCTGTAGATTGAAGCGGAAGGGGAACAGGAGAGAGGTTGCTCAGAGCAGACCGGAAGTGAACTTTGAGGTGACAAAATGTTGTAACTATAGCTTAAGCTATTAGCAATTACGATATTTCATAAATAGATTAGCGGTTAGCGCACTGCCGCCGCTAACCGCTAATTATTAGCGCGGGCTTTCTACAGTTTCGCTAAATTAGCGGAGATGTATCAGCTTTTAGCTCGCGCTAACGTTTGCCCAACTCTCTTATATAAATATATAACTATATATACAGTTATATATACATATAACTGTATATACAGTTATATGTATATATACATATACATATATACATATAACTGTATATATACATATACTATATATAGTTATATATACAGTTATATATATATATATATATATATATATATATATATATATATATATATATAACTGTATGTGTGTGTATTTATAAATAGGGTGGCCCAGATAAGCTGGCCAAAAGATAAATAACTGCTAATATAATAAATACGTTCTCGTTGAGATGTATAAAATAAGAAGTGTGCAAACTCATTAGTAATTCGTCAAGTAGTTCTCTGTAAAAATACGTTTTGTATTTTCGTGCTAGGCGGAGGGTCAAATAACAAAAACTTCACCATACAGTTTCAACAACTTTATTACGTCCCTACATGTTTCACACCTCTCTGCTGCCTCTTCAGGGGAAAAAGTTACAAATATAAAACATACAGCCTTAACCTGAGGAGGATATTCTTTCCCTAGTACGGCCACGTCTAGACTGATCGCCTAGCATGAAAATGCGAAGATTAGGAAAAGGTTCAGTTGAACAACAATTAAGTTTTGGTTTGTATGTATTCCTCATCTAATAATGTACAACAATACAAATATATACATAATAATAACGTATAATGTAAAGATAAATCATTTATATATATATATATATATATATATATATATATATATATATATATATATATATATATATATATATGGTTTGTTCTAAGTTACTTCGCTGGGGTTGAAATGATTGATTTTTGAGACGGCTTCTCACTCCAGCGGTGGTCTTCCTCTCCTTACTGCAATATTTCGTCGGGTTCATCTCCGACTTCTTCAGGCTGCTATGTGTCGTCCTCGGTGGTTATCAAGGGAATGGGTCGGTGGTTGTATTCCCTTGACAACCACCGAGGACGACACATAGCAGCCTGAAGAAGTCGGAGATGAACCCGACGAAATATTGCAGTAAGGAGAGGAAGACCACCGCTGGAGAGAGATGCCGTCTCACAAATCACATATATATATATATATATATATATATATATATATATATATATATGTGTGTGTGTATGTGTATGTATGTGTGTATATACGTGTATATACTTGTGTATGTGTGTGTACACATTTTCGGCTAGATATAAACTAGCCGAATACCCGTGCTTCGTCACGGCGGGTAAGTAGTTATTTTATTGCGTTAAATAATGTATCAGCAAAATTAACGCTATTACATAATTTTTAATAGTTTATTATAGCATAGTTCCCGCCATTCTGTATGTTATCCATCAATATATAAGTAATCAAAGTATAATGTTTCTTGACACTGGGGTGCTCCGGGCCAGTGTCAAGAAACAGATAATCTAGGCATAACCCGTTATCAATAGGTTACCAGCATGAGCGTATGTAAGGGGGGGGGGGCTTGGGGGTCTGCAGCCCCCCCCCCCCCCCCGAACTTTTGATTTGATTGTAACAATGTGTCGTAAAGCCCTTAAAAATAAATTAAATAAGATCGTTTCATTTTAGTTGTAATAGCGTCTTATTTGCCTTAAACTATTCCAAGTACTAAATTGCTAGTATTCCATACCCCGGAAATGGTCCCAGACCTCCCCCCCCCCGAAATGATTTCGTATATACGCCCATGGTTACCAGTAACAGCAGCGTAACCGATACAGATTAAATTTTGTTGTCAATAATAAATGTACGTTACAATTTAAAAATGTATGTCTCTCAAATGTCATTTGGAAACACCCATTATCTTTGCGAGCATGACCAAGAGGTGTTCTGACTGGGGATGCTGTTGGGTGAGGAGGCTGTGCAATGGTTCGGGATATTATTACCTCGGATGGACCATCAGCAGGTATAGCGAAAACTCTATGGGGGACACGTTGAAATGAACCGCAATTAAAATGGAGATTTTGTCCCTCATAGCGTAAACTCAATGAGAGACAGTTTATTTCTAGGACTGCCATCATAGTTGAAATTAACCTTAATTAAAAATAATACTATGAAATAGATACAGTACGGTAACAGCTGTTCTTTTATGATCCTAGCAACGCATGCTGCCTAGGCTTGCCTGCTCTAACCAACTAAAACTTTAAACCCTTCTAAAAATACTTAAAAATTCGAATATCATAAAATCCTTTCTTAGCGAGTGTCTACATGCTAAAGAGAGTGTCCTTGAAACATTTCAAATTTTTCTATCGAGTGGTTTCGGCTGGGGGATGATAGGTCAGTGAGTCAGTCAGTGACAAATATATAGTAGATAGCTGAATACCCGTGCTTCGTCACGGCAGATAAGTAGTTATTTTATTGCGTTAAATAAGGTTTCATTAAAATTACGTTACTATACAATTTTGTGCAGTTTATTATAGCACGGTTCCCGTCAGACTATGTGTTATTCAATGGGCGTTAAAATTTAAAAGTTTATCTTTCCAAAAAGTTATTTGGAAACACCCATTATATTTGCGGGCATTACCAAGGTTATAGGTGAGGAGGCTGTGCAAGGGTTCCGGATATTATTACCTCACCTGGAAGGATAGGCTTGCCATACGTCACGGTTTGACTGGGACAGTCCCGGTATTTTGCAATTGTTTCAGTGTCCCTCCCGGTTTTATCAATGTCCCGGAAAAGGCTTTAAGATGTAAAAAGTAATGAATGAGCTCACAGTGTCAAAGAAATGAGAAGTAATCTAACTGTAAAACGCTGGAGCTACCTGCACAGCGCTGCCAGCTGCCAGACACTGCTATTTGGCTGAGAGATTTTTTTAAGAAAATCAAGTAGCAAAAAAAGTTCCGTTCTTATTTTTAAGGTTTGGGTAGACTACCATTCAGGATTCCCCCTTCCCGTTAGTTGCTAGGCTTAAAACTCACAATTTTGCTTATAATTTGTACTGTTTTTATCCCCCCCCCTGATATGCCCATCCCATATTAATGTGTCTCGGTTTAACTCTCCAAAAATATGGCAAGCCTATCTGACGGGGACAGGCAGAAAAGAAACGCAATTAAAACTCTATGAGAAAGAGTTTATTTCTAGTAATTCAAGGACTGCCACTATAGTGGAAATTAACCTCAATTAGAAATAATACTATGAAATAGATAATGTACGGTGACGGCTGTTCTGTTATCGTCCTAGCAACGCTTGCTGCCTAGGCTGGCATGCTCTAACCAACTCAAACTTTAAACACCTCTAAAAATAATTAAAAATTCGAATATCAAAAAATCCTTTCTTAGCGAGCGCCTACGTTATATAGGGAGTGTCCATGCAAAATTTCAAAATTTTCTGTCGATCGGTTTGGGCTGGGGGATGAGTGAGTGAGTGAGTGAGTGTTATTTGACAAATATATATATATATATATATATATATATATATATATATATATGTATATATATATATATATAGACATAGTGTAATGTAATAAGATACATATAATGTACCAAATGTAAGATATACATCGCCATGAAGAGGAATGTATTAATATATTACATAATATTAATGTATTTATATACACAATGTGCAAAAGTAATTTTGTAATATTATCATTTATTTTTATAGAGTAAATCGCTAAAAGTTGCGAAACTCTTAATAAATAAATATTTCTCATCTGCATTTCCGAAAAAAAAGGACCTTTAATTATACACATAGTTCTCGATGATGAAAGTCTTGCAAGGTTTTCTGGGATTTTATTACCAATAATTCCTGTTTGTGCTTTGAGCCATTCGAAATAAATTTGTATTGCTCATGATTTCTCAGTGAAATAGTGGTTTTTATTTGCTCTATAAGTGTTAAAACGAACATATTACAAGTACTAAAAATTAACGATTATTCGTTTTGTATAAAAATAAGTACATGTATACATAAATATTCAGAATCTAGTAGGTGGGATCACATGAAGACCATTTATGGAAATTATAATCATGAGAGTAACCTTCAAAAAATGCTCTGCGGATTAAACTCAGTACCAACCTGTACAAATTATTTTTATATGTAATAGAATAGAATAAAATTGTATTTGTTGAAGATATAAATATAAATAACATTTCACCCACATGAGTCCGGTTTATCATAACTCTACAATGACTTGTAATAACATTTCACCCACATGAGTCCGGTTTATCATAACTCTACAATGACTTGTAATAACATTTCACCCACATGAGTCCGGTTTATCATAACTCTACAATGACTTGTTATAACATTTCACCCACATGAGTGCGGTTTATCATAACTCTACAATGACTTGTAATAACATTTCACCCACATGAGTCCGGTTTATCATAACTCTACAATGACTTGTAATAACATTTCACCCACATGAGTCCGGTTTATCATAACTCTACAATGACTTGTAATAAAAAAACAAAAAACAAAAATAACTAAATAATGATACTTCATTGCGTTTCAAATTATTTATCTTTACATTTTCAATAAAACCACATGAAATAAGAAAGAATAACATAAAAAACAAAACAAAAAAAAAACAGCCTTTATGAACAGTAGAAGAAGAAAAGGAAAAAACAAAAAAAAAAAAAAAAACAAAAAAAAAACAATTATTTGAATTGGCCATAAATATCTTTAGTCCTAGAAGTTGATTGGTAAGTGGATCATCATTGTTTAAGGAATCGAGTGAATTGCATGCTGACATTATGAAGCAGTAGATCTTGTTGAGTTTATCTGTGTTATCTATTTGAAGTATTTCTTGTATTTTGTGTACATCACTTGGCGCAGAGAGAAATGATCTTAAATATTTGTGTCTGTTTTCTACTTGGTTTTCACAGTAGAGAAGGAAGTGGAACAGGCTGTTAGAGATAACTTGGTTACAAAAAGTGCAGGTTTCCTGCGCTTTTAAGTAGAATTTTTTGTTTTTTGTGCAGAACTTAATTAATTCGGGACTTGCAACTCTCAACTGACTTACTGCTCTTAGCTTTTTTATGTTAGTTCTATACATCAAATAGGACTCTGGGCTGGAAATATTGAAGCTGGAAATAGTTCTGTATATTGGATTGTAGTTGGAGTTTATGGATAGATGGATGTCAGTAGATATTTTTATGTAATAGATAAACATTTATAAGTCGGAAATAAGGGAATTGAAACGGACCAGCCAGCAGAAGCTGTGATCCCAAGAGTTGAATAGACTCAGAGTCTGCCCCGGACAGGGGTTCTGTGCTATTGTACTGGGTGTTTGGTGCAGATAGAACTGTCTCCATTTCCCTGAAATTGGGCGAATGATCTATAGGTTCCAGGTGTGCAGTCTATATCCTCTGGGGGGTTTAGTAAGCATTTCGGGGTCTTTTGTACACCATTCTGTTGTAACTTTCTGTTGAAACACAAAGATATTTGTCATTTTAAAATGCTGTATATCAAGCGAATCATATGGCACAAATATTGTTATTTTGCTGGTAATTTCAGTACATTTTGAAAGGAAACCCGCTTACAGCAATACTTATGTTAGTAAAGAACTTACAGTAGACTGTATAAAAAATGACATCTTTTACATAAAATATATTGCAAAATGAAGACATTAGAATGAAAATCAATCTAAACACGTTAAGTGCGGCTGCTGTTTAACCATAATTAAAGTTAGGTAAAACTGAAGTTTAGCGTCCTCAAAACCGATTTCTTTCAAATTTTGTACAATAACGTATTTTGATGCACTAAACACGAATCCGTTAAATAAAAAAGTTCGCATTCAACTAGGAAAGAAGTTATTAAGCACTAAAGTTCGCTGTTATGCGGGTTATGAGAGCTTATGTAAACAACTAAATTTGTCAACATGCGCATACGCGCGTATGGAAAAGTTCGTAATAAAGAAGTTTAATTGAAATTTACCATCAATTATTTAAATTCACCAGCAGTTATTAATTCACAACCATTTTTTTTTTAAATAATGAAACACTCTTCACATTTCTTGTTTCGTTCATGAAAAGTATTAAATAACAGAAATCCCTAAATAATTAGCTAATGCCTTTATAATTATTAGTTCGTTCTAATTCGCGCCTGCTGAACTTTAATTGTCAACATACTCTTATTTTATAAAAAAAAAAAATAGCAATAAAGTTGCACGAATTTATTATTCTCTTCAAACGTGCTCATAAATATGAAGAGCGCTTAAAGGCATTTTTCTGTGCGATTGGGGATTTGTGTCCACCGAACATCGTGTCTCAAGAAGAAGAAGAAAACTAAGAAGGATGTCTAGGAAGATAAGAAGAATGTCTAGGACGACTTTTAGGCATACATGCTATGCCTTTCCTCTCGCTACGCTCGCTCAAGAAGATATCAAAACCCAGGGATGAGGATGCCCTTAAAACTGACAATATTTTTGAATAAATGGTTTATGAACATTTCAAATGTGAGTTCTCTGTTTCCTAATGTTACATATCTGCGCATGCGCGTGTTTACAAATAAGCTGTTTACGCCTACTTTTATAACCTTCCTAACAGTGAACTTTAGTGCTTAATAACTTCTTTCCTAGTTGAAAGCGAACTTTTTTTTTTAAACGGATTCGTGTTTAGTGCATCATAATACGTTTTGTACAAAATTTGAAAGAAATCGGTTTTGAGGACGCTAAACTTCAGTTTTGCCTAAAGGGTATATGCGTTGCATGCCCCCGGGGGATTTTTATTTGTTCTTAATTATTTATTTTAAAAGTTGCGGAGGAAGATCATTTATATATATATATACATATATATATATATATATATATATATATATATATATATATATATATATAAATTATATATACACTTTATTTAGTGTTTCGTACGTTTCACGTTTATAGAATCTCCATCAGGATCAACATTGCTTTTGTCTCGAGTGCAAATAATCCACCTACTCCAAGAACTATTATTATCTACCTAGTAGAGGGTTGTTTCTCTAAATTCAATGGGGGTATGAAGGACATTGTTGCTAAAAAAAATTAAAAAAATAAGGTTTACACAGTGGTGCTAATGACCCTATCAGTCCAAGAATCTTTATAAATAAATAAAAAACATGGTTTACATTAAACTTTGACTTGATTATAATAGGAATTTATTTAGTATTAAATACTGGAAATACAGCTTGTTCTACCATTTCGGAATCTCCATGAAACATACATTCGATAGCGCACTTATCCAGGAATACTATCCGAAAATTCCTTCATTTGGAGCCGAGACACCAAAAAGAGTGGCAAAGGGTGTATATTTTTTTTTTTTTTTTAATTTTCGAAAATGTTGAATCTCGAAAACCGAAGGACTTTTACTGAACATAAAACATATTTTTCTGAACCGCCACAACGTCCTCTACCCGCAGGTACCGTATTATCTATTCATTACACCTCACCCTGTATATATATATATATATATATATATATATATATATATATATATATATATTGGGTTGTAAAAGAAACCCATAACATTTTTTCAATATTTCAATTTAATTCTCTCTGTGTTTATAAAGTCATGTTTACTTGGCCAATAATGTTTCCATATTCTAAGAGAGGATTAGTTGAAGTTCTTTTATGCCTTAGCTTCAACCAAGATTCCATTGTTTTAGCTATAATCCTAAATACTTTATGAGAAATTCTACAAATTATACTAGTGAACTTTGCAAATTTATGTTTGATAAGTGGTCGTGAATGTTCTATGAAATTGATAATACTCAACGTTCCTTCTTAATCTCATACAGATATGTTTTTCGTTTTACTAAAATAATTTTCCTTAGAACTATATACAAATGTTACTCTTGCAAAAGTTACAATTGAAGGGGTCGGGGCAAAATAGTGCCAAGCAACATTTTTAACAAAACAACTGTAGCAGCTGTATGCTGGATATTATGCAGGACTATCAGTTGTTAGGGGCAACAAGATTAAGTAGCATATGCTGGGCTTGTAGTCATATTTTAGTAGCATTTGCACCGTAGACCGATAGTCCCACTTAATATCCAACAAATAGGCTACTAACTAGTAAATTCTTCCAGAAACAAGAACGAGAGTTCATTTTCTGTGGTCGAGTCTGATATCTATTCAAATACTTTAATTAATATGCCGTTCACCGATGATTAAATGTTGTATTTACTTTGGAGACAGATGTTCTATTTCAAAGTGAGTCTGTGAGTCTGGACTCGTTTAATCTTGAAGAAGAGATACCATTCAACGAGGGGTTTTTGGTATCACCCTTTGGAAGAAACTAGCGACAAATAGCACAGCATTAGCCACGGGCGCTCGTTTTGAAGTCACTTCTAGAAAACTGACTTTATCAGCCGGATGTATAGTAACTGGCCGTTCCATTGAAGCAGTCTTATGAATGGACGACTGACTCCGAAACGCCTACGCTAAGAAGGGACCAAGCGGGTATTGTGTCTTTTGTGTATTGTACCCCGTGCGTTTTATATTTGTGTGAAATTAGAGGGTACCAGGTGAGAGCCGCTGTGCGACAAAGAAACCCATACCTGGACCTAGCGACCGTAAAATCTTCCCCAATTAGTCAGCAGAGGTCGGTTTCTGCCCTAGGTGTCGGGAGTCAGGTAAGGGCGTTCTGTCTGCGTTGGGGTTCGGTCACAAAGGGAGGATTTGCCGAGAAGCCTCCTTCGTGTGCGTGAGTCTCCATTCGATTGTGCGCGTATTTGTGCTCCCACCCATTATAGTGGCACCCAGGTGGCGCAGGCGCGAAACCCCTCACGTCACTCAGGATCAGCGAGCTAGGGAGAGGTAATATCTAAGGCAAATAAGCAAGTACAAAGGGTTTCCATCCTCTTGCAAACATGATATCTCCTAACACTGGTTCGCATTTGCTCTCAAGAGAACCGAGTTTGACGTCATGTATTGGCTTAGAGCTTCAGTTACCATCCGCCCATTATCATATACATCCAGATATATCATGCGCATTTCTCACATTATCAACAAATCTATATAGAATATCACTTCAATATCAAATCTCAATTTCACTTCATTTCATTTAAGGCGCTCATATCGTCGATACAAAAGCAAACTAACGAATATGAAAAAATGCATCTTTCATTGTCCATCTTTAATAATTTCTGCTGGACTTATTTACGGCAAATTCTTCAATCTGACTTCACTCTATTAAAGGGAAAGTATTCCACTATCAAAAGGTCAAATCTGCCGAATATTTGACTGTCCAAAAAAAAGTTATGAATAAATACTTTTCCACTCTGAAAAGTGGTGATTTTCATATTCGTTAGTTTGCTTTTGTATCGACGATATGTTCAATTTATATTTCTAAAACACACCTAGAATGTCTGCAATCAGTTTTCTAACTGGAAAAGAGCACAAAAGAAACTAACTATACCAGAAAAAGTATCTTTAGTAGAAAAAAAAGTCCGACTCGCAGGAACTGCATCATCTTACCGTGGTTCCGTTCTTATCCCTAGTGTCATTTGGAAAGGTTGAAATAGAAACAGTCATAATTTTGGTTAGACCTTTCATGAAATAATTTATGACCCCAAATAGGTCATGGTTGCAAGGGTACATACATTCTACCTGACATCAAATCAATTAAAAAATGGTTTAGCAATTTTAACTAGTGTGGTCTTAATTAAAGACCACACTAGTTAATAGTTAATTGAACACCATAAAGGCTACTATAGGAGCTGTAGCCTAATTCTTAAAAAAGGTATGAACGAAATATGATGTTGAAGTAACTGATAAAAAATAAATTAGAAATCAAAGAATAATTGGGATTCGTCTACCAAAAACGTCAAATATTCGAAAATCTATATTTTAAACGTTTCGGGCATGCTCATTGGCAGCCTTCTTCAGCAAGAAATGCCTATGATATGAAGGAAGACGATAACGTTTATATGACAATGAATAAGCGTCAAAGGCCAAAGTTTATTTATTTTCATTTCAAAAGAACGTCACTTCACAGGGACGTGACATGAAACGATACAAGAATATGGACGAGGGATTCATGTTAAATAGTTTTGAAATAAACTCTATACCATTTTTTATATCGTTCTAGCTGTTATCCGGCGTGCCATGCTTCACCTAGTTTTTGCATCTAGAAAAGCGAATACAAATTAAAAACCAAATAAGTAATATTAACATCTAATAACGCAAATCTGTAACTGATCGGGTTCAGAGTTTCAAACCCATTGACCTCCAAACTGTAAGTTCCTGGATCAATCTTCAACTGTGTGGCAAGTTTAGTCAAAATCGGTCAAACGGTGTGGATTTGTATAAGGAACAAACATACAGACAGACAGCTGGTAGACGTTTTTGACTTAGCCTACGAGACTTCCCGTATCAATTTTGACTTAGCCTACGAGACTTCCCGTATCAAGACCTACCAATATTCCAAGTTTGGTCAAAATCGGTCAAACGGTATTATGTATACGGTGTATGGAATTGTATACGGAACAAACAGACAAACAGATAAACGGACAAACAGACTGACACGTGATTTTTATACATATAGATATGTTGATGTGGCTAAATGGTAAATGGTGGTTGTATTCACACATCCATGGTCGCCTGAACTTAATCGTGGTCTACCACCATCTCTAAGGTTTTGTTGACGAAGGCTTTCTATGTATGTAAACATGTCGAAACGTTCGATAGATTTTTCTAATGAGATGACGGTTTTTCTTAGGGCTTTTTTTTTACACGAATCCCAATTACTCTTTGAATTTTTTAGCGGCAATGGCTACCTATCTTCGTCTCATTATGATCCTAGTTCAGATTGTACCGTAAACAGGTGACAATAAACACAAACGGCGCATTTTCCGGTTGAGAATATTCGTTACGGCAGCTACCGTCAATAATAATAAGGACTTCTTATAGGATTATCTTTAATGTTATGACCAACCACGAGTGGAGGCCCCAGGACTACGTGTTGAAGCATGGGACATGCGGATAGAAGGCTCCCTCAAGGCAGCTGCGCCAACGATAGAAAAGGAGTCTAAGCAAAAACTGCACGTGAAATATGTGTGTATATATATATATATATACATAAAAGGAAAACCATTACCATACTGTAAATAACAATATTAAGTGATTTCGTATCTTTAATTATTTAAAAAGCCATAAGTTTAATGACTGTACTCTAAGATGTACCTCCACCTCTACCATATGTGAACCATGCTCTGAAGTTTTAAGCAATAGTCATATAATACAGGAATCAATCAATGTTCAGGCAGCTAAATATGTTTATTATTATGTAATTATGTTTATTATGAAGTGTAGTACCTCCCACAAACAACACTGCGGAAGAGAATTGAATATTGAAATAATAATTTTTTCATCCGCTTATCACAAATATAAAAAGTCAAATCTATTCATGTTTATTTTGAGTTTAAAGAAATTAATTTGCTTAGCTACGCACTTCCTGTGTGCAGGAATTTTAATTCCACCGAATTACAGGACTGGAAGCAACAATACCAACAAAGTAACTTATATTTTGCTGCTAATGAGGAATAAGAAACTTCTAGGATTTGAGTGTACATTGACTATAGCCCATTCAGTTAGATCGAATAGTTCTAATCCCGCATGCGCGATATTCTGTTTGAAATATTCCAGACGGTTCTGCCATTTGCATTTCCATTAAAATGAACAATACGCTTCTTTATACTGAACAAAAACTGACTTGATGATGTTTCGTTTAGGTCCAGGGAAAGGTTAGGAAGACCAAGCAAGGGAGACAGTGTTTAATATTTATCAATACTTAGCCAAAGCTAAGGCTGAAAACAATTTAAGTTATAGCCTGTTCAAATAGATGGTTTAATTGGAGGGAAAAGGGCGTGGCCTATATTCCCTGTCCAATAAACCTGCGATAAACATTCTCTTTGTTATAACCTTATCACTAGGAGATTTAAAACGTTTTTAATCTTAGCTATATATTATATATCACTTTTCTCGACTACAGGTTCGTCGGTGCACCGTTAAAAAAAAAGACTTTTTTCGCGCATGTGTAATAGAACTTTTGCATCTATCTGAACTGGCTATACTTAACTCGGTTTTCATTGTCTGGATATGATTCACTATGCAAATCTGTAAAGCGAAAAGAGTTACTATAGTACCTATGACAAAATGTATAGACGCATGAGGTGAGTGAAAGCGGCCTATTCCTCACATTAGTCACTGATAGAAACCGCCAAAGCCCTTTGAAGGGGTGACACACAGCGATCCGACGAATGCGACACCCCACCAAAGATATAAATGAGCCCCGGGTTTTTCCCTAGCTGTCAGAGCAGCCCCTAGAGACTCCAATATCCAGGACTGCCAATCAATCTACTATACACACCAGCAGACTTCATCCGACGCACTCTCCTACAGTCAACATTCCTTATTCCAAGTAGCTCTTTCAGATGGATGGCTTTATCCCGACTCAATCGAGTTCTTTCAAAGGGCACCCTTCAGTAGTTCTTCGGTCTCGAGAAGGCAGTATTAGTGGTGCTCATTCCGCTTCGACGCTTTTACTTGCTAACTCTTCGTCATGGTTCATGTAAACAGCTCAAGTACAGGGTTTCTGGTAGCAGATTTATATTTTCAAACTTAAATAAAAACCCTAATAGTTGACACAAAGTTTTATTAAGAGCATTGAACGATAGAATAGATATGTGGATTTTATTTTTTAATAAGTATGCCATCCAGATGCCTTCCGTCGGGTTGAACACACTGTTCAAAACGGAGCCTTGTGTTCTGCGCCACATGCTGCAGTAAACTTGGTTCAATTGAGCTGATTTCTCGACGAATATTTTGCTTTAAAGCCACAAGAGATTGGGGATTGTCATTATAAACCCTCTCTTTGAGGTAGCGCCATAAAAAAAAACCATGGGAGTTATATCGGGCGACCTCGGTGACCATGGGATGTCCCCAAAGCGGCTGATCAGTTTTTGGGGAACATTTTCCCGAAGCAAAGTCATCGAAGCTCTGGGGCTCTGTGCAGTCGCCTCATCCTGTTGAAACCACGTGTGTAAAGAGTACGATGGATGAGCAGACAGGTTTGGCGAAAAGAATTCCGTAATCATGCGTCGATAATTGGGACATTCATAGCCGAAGCAGTTGCGTGGAATCTCTGCACCCACCAACGAATTAAATTTACACTCGGTCCATCACGTATTCGCTGAATACCGAACTTTGAACAAAATTTACACTCGGTCCATCACGTATTCGCTGAATACCGAACTTTGAACAAAATTTACACTCGGTCCATCACGTATTCGCTGAATACCGAACTTTGAACAAAATTTACACTCGGTCCATCACGTATTCGCTGAATACCGAACTTTGAACAAAATTTACACTCGGTCCATCACGTATTCGCTGAATACCGAACTTTGAACAAAATTTACACTCGGTCCATCACGTATTCGCTGAATACCGAACTTTGAACAAAATTTACACTCGGTCCATCACGTATTCGCTGAATACCGAACTTTGAACAAAATTTACACTCGGTCCATCACGTATACGCTGAATACCGAACTTTGAACAAAATTGTCAACGAACAATTACGTGAGAATCATTACTCTTAAATGATATCTCCATAGCGAACACGCGATGCTCACTCGACATCTGCGACATCGTGACTGACAAATCCGCACACTCGATAATTCCAACGGCGCCACCCTCCCTCCACACTGTTCATTACTTTTTGAAATAATCGTATTTAAAAATATAAATTTTCCACCAGACATCCTGTACATGTAGTTTATCAATACAAATGCAAAAACGCGTTTGATAAGGAATGCTTAGGCACTATTCGATGGAATGTAACCGATAACCCCGAAACATAATCCCCCCTCATATATAAGAAAATATAAAAAAAAACCCGTCACACATGAGCTGCACTAAGAACATTTCTCAAAATGTGTCTACCTAGCATTCCTAAAAACATTGTTTAAAATAAAATAATAAAAGTCCGACGCGCAGGAACTGCGTCATCTTAGCGTGGTTCCGATCATACCTCTAGTGTCATTAGTAAAGGAATAGAAGCAGTTATTGCTAGATTTCCATGTCTCAAGAAAAATATTAAATCAAATGTCAGAGAGAAGGAAGATTTAACACTCCACTGGACTAATAAACTGGAGGACCTGAGTTCGAATCCCGAGAAAACACTAAAGATTTTTATTTCTGGTGTCTTCGTTCGTGCATTGAATCGGCCTCCCTCGGTCCTCGGTCAACACTATTTCCCTAGTGTGCCGTATGGCCATGAATTATATACCCCTATATTAGCTGCTCCTCTGGGCACTCGTGGCCTTATAAGGAACTTTTCCAAACCTTTTCATGTCTATTAACATTTTTTTTCCGAATGCCTCCTTAACCAAAATTTAAATATTTTAGTTTAGATTAATTTCAATCACGTAGAAAATAAATCAATTGAATCCAATGATTCGAAGTACCCTAACAGAAAAATAGTCTTTAAAGCTATTTTTATCCACTTTTAAATCTGGAAAAAAAATTACAGATATCAACTTAAAAATTGTTTGGAGTGGACCCTCTCTTACACACACTCTCTCTACCTCTCTCTTTATTTTCTTTATGAAATGTTTTCCCATTTCATAAAGAAAATACAGAAATAATGCTGAGGCCATTACTATGTCAATAGCTACATTACTTATTACATTTTTAGTAACGCCTAATTTATGATAGGACAATAAAAGCAATATAATAATTAATTAACACATTAAATATAATCTGTTCCTTCCTTCGTTAATATTAACGATGCGCTTATTGCAGTGGGCAGATAACAATAGGGACTTCGGGGGGAAAAAAGACGTAGAAATAATTACATAAAATTACAGTCTATAGTGTTATAAAACCTCTAATTTTGTCATAAAAACCTAACTAATGAAATTTTACGCTTAGATTAGACTTTCGCTTCGGTCGTACAATTAATATAATAGCAAACAATAAATATTTTGCTAATACTGCATCGGCTTTTATGAATGAAAAGGATTTATAAGTATTTCCTCAATGGATTACAACAATTCCAAGAGATTACGAGTATTATATTTACAATCGTTGCGAAGGCTGTTATCATCTCGTAAAAATTAAAAAAATATTTGATAGGAAACGCCTTTTGTGGCAGAAGACTTTACGATCCTAAAAGGAAGAAAGTTATTCCTTCAGGATAATTCTAAGATTACTGATACCTTTAAAAGGATTCGCCATCGTATTTTACGACGTGGTACTTGTAAAAATCAGCACTAAGTCGCTAGTAATGAGAAACTTGTTGTTTTGGAATTTATTTATGTTTTGCGTGTTACTTCTTTTTCTCCATAGGGAGGAAACCCGTTTATGAGGTTTACCGCATGACGGAATCCGAAAGTGACGACTACACAATTTCACGTTTCAGATCACAAATGTACAGGTGGTTCAAATTTGTGTGTATTTTGCGTGTAAAATTTGCGTTTGTACCTAGTGTGGGAAAGATGGGATATCACCATTATCGTGTGAAATTAATGAATGTTTTCAGAATGGCTCCTTCACGCTAAAGCACATTTATTGGTTTTGATTTAAAAAAAAAAAATGAGATTCAAATTATTATTTTTTTCTAAAACCGCGAAGTATCATTTTAAAGCTTATCAAATAAAGCCACCGTTAAACATATGTTGACTGACCGCAGACAACGCAGCAAACTAACCATTCCTTACGACTTACTGACGGAAGGTAGCCCATTTATTCATACACTCCTAACACATTTAAAACATGCAAACATTTATTCGAAAATATAACTAGCCACTTTTTCTATGCAAATATTGTAAATTTTTATTTTTATTCTATATGATTTTGTTTGATGATTTCTGTTAGTATTCATGATTTTTTATTATTATTTCTGTTTAGTTAATTTTTAGGACAACTGCTCAACAATCCTACATCTGACCAAAACTAACTGCCTTTGATTTTGTAGCTTTCATGAGTTCAACATCTCCGTTCCGGAACTCACAATAAATAAAACAACTTTTGAGGAAGAGGCAAATTTGTATGTCTGTGGACAGCTGATTAAGAAAATCTATATATATAAAAATCACGTGTCTGTCTGTTTTTCTGTTTGTTTGTTCCGTATACAAATCTACACCGTTTGACCGATTTTGACCAAACTTGGAATAATGGTAGGTCTTGATACGAGAAATCTCCTAGGCTAGGTCAAAAAAAATCTACCAGCTGTCTGTCTGTATGTTTGTCCCTTATACAAATCCACACCGTTCGGCCGATTTTGACTAAACTCGGTACACATGTAGATCTTAATCTGGGGAGTGTCATAGGCTAAGTCAAAAACGTGTTATAGCTGTCTGTCTGTATGTTTGTCCCTTATACAAATCCACACCGTTCATCCGATTTCGACTAAACTCGGTACACATGTAGATCTTAATCTGGAGAGTGCCGTTGGCTAGGTCAGAACCTCTACCAGCTGTCTGTCTGTATGTTTGTCCCTTATAAAAATCCACACCGTTCGTCCGATTTTGACTAAACTCGGTACACAGGTAGATCTTAATCTGGGGAGTGCCGTAGGCTAGGTCAAAAAAATCTACCAGCTGTCTGTCTGTATGTTTGTCCCTTATACAAATCCACACCGTTAGACCAATTTTTACGAAACTTGGTATACATGTATGTCTTCATACGGGGGGTGTTATAGGTTAGGTCAAAGTCGTCTAGGACTCACAGTTGGGAGGCCACGGGTTCATAACAGTTACAGATTTGTGTTATTAGATTTTAATAATACTTATTTGGTTTCTAATTTATTTAGGCTTTTCTATATGCAGAAAGTAGGTGTAGCATGGCACGCCGGGTAACAGCTAGTATAAAATAATTTAGGAAAACACTTATATCAATAGTTCACATCAATATGGCTTTTAGTATAAGCGCTAAGATGACGCAGTTCCTGAGAGTCGGACTTATTTTATTTTTATAGACCACCATCACTCACAGCACTCTATTCCTCTTTCAATCATATACCACATCCCCATAAACTTACAATAAGTTAGTTATTTTTCATTTCACTGCCAAAATAATAACTAGATATAATTTATTTGGCAAAACAACGTTTGCCGGGCTAGTTATATATATAAATTCTAAGCATCGTTATGTTCGTGAAATATTGGTTCTAAAACCTGAAATTTCCCATTCGGAACTTCTAGATTGCGTCATGAGGTCAATCTCATAAACGGGTTTCCTTCCTATGATGAGACAAAAGAAACTCGCTAAAATACCCATATTTTTATTTCATTGACTAAATCGATTGATACATCTGACAATCCATAGCTAATTGACTTCTTATTTAGTAATTTTACTTTTGAGTTCTCCGACGAAAGTGAAAGTTTTTTTTTGTTGTAAAATTTGGCTGTATTATTAGCATGTAGGGCTTCTATTATTAATCTTTTGAGATTTGGTTATTATATCTGTCATTTCAATTATGAATAGGTCATCACTAGGGCTCATATCGAATGAACATATTTAATTCAAAAATGCCAATCAACTTCCATACCATTTCTAACTAACGCTGACAACTTGTACTCGTCCAAAGCTATGACATTCAGCAATGTTACGACTTATCGGGGTCGTGGAAATTTGTTGACAGCGAACCGAGCATTCGTCACATCTGGAAATATCGGCAAAATACACTCAATAATTAAAGGAGACTAAATTGACATCCTGTCGGCTCTATCTGCATTAGAATGTCGGCGTGAAGTGGATGGAACCGTGTATCCACCCGGTAACAAAGTCCTGACAAGTAACATATATCATCTGTTCGTCGCTAGATGCTGTGACAAATAGTGGTGATTGGTAAAATAATTTGTCGTTTTAAAGCCTTGAATTTTAGAAAACAATCAGATCAGTGCCTTTTAAAAACTCATGAACCTCGTAACATGCCACAAGGGGCCAAAGACAAGGGTAACATTAGTACAGTATAGTGAAATTGGTACAAACCTATACTGCTTATATATATATATATATATATATATATATATATAGAGAGAGAGAGAGAGAGAGAGAGAGAGAGAGAGGTATATATTTGTCTGTTCGCACTGTGGAAAATCAAATGAAAATACCCTAGTGGTATCGCTAATTTCACCACACTGTAGAAATCTTACCCAATTTAATGGCACTAAAATATAGGCATAAAATCCTCATAAAAAATTAAACGAAAATAATATTTGACACCAAAATTTTTACTTCTAAAAAGAGCTTATCTGAGATAGGAAAGAAGGCAGGGGAGAATGTAGCATAAATAAATGAAATGAATGAAAATAAATAAATACAGGGAGAATGTAGCATTATTTTTTAATTTTAGCGTTTTCATAGTGACAATCTGTACAATTATTTATAAAAAAAATACGCTAGTGTTTGAAAGAAACACCAAAAATTGTTCAAAATAACATTAAGTTACTATTATCAACTGGAAACCAATGTCACTATACAAATGACGCATTTCAAAAGAAAGTATTATCTGGTAATATTGAAATATTTTTTTTTTTTATGATGATTAGATAGTTAGCCGTCGAGGTGACAAGTACAGATGGAATGGTTGGGATTCGGCTAAATAAACCTCAATATGATTTTTTTTTAAAAAAATCTATATTTCGGACGTTTCGGCTACTCATTGGTAGCCTTCGTCAGCTAAAATGACAAAAAAAGGAAAAAATTAATACAAAAACAAAAAAATTATGATTGTGATAGGTAACAGAGCTATAGATAAAATTAACTTATGAAAGAACATATCGTCTTAAATTCTTAGAATGAAAAAGTGAATAGGTGCAATAATTGATTTTAATAGTAATTAGTAACGTTAATTGATTTTACAAAGAAATAAGAAGCTACATACCAATGACAAATATAGTAGCTAATAGTAACATTAATTGATTTTACAAAGGAATAAGATACTACATACCAATAGAAATGCCGAGGAATGGAGGAAATATTTTTTTCTTGGGGAACCTGATTCTTAATGTGAATATCCAGAAATACCCTAAACTAGGTAATTGAACTGATTATTGTTATTACACGATGTAAACATCACCGAAATGATGGCACGTCGCACAGTGGTTTGTTTGTTTATGGCATTTTTGGGCGAAAGAACCCCACGGTCGTCATCGCCCTACCGTGCAGATAGCTACACAAATTACTCATCGCATGCTCATGAGTTTTTTTTTTTTTTAACTACTTTTTTTTAAACCATTAAACCCGGTACTTTTTCCCCTCTTCTTTTCTCCCCCCCCCCCTTTTTTTTTTTTTTTTTTTTTTTTTTTTTTTTTTTTTTTTTTTTTTTTTTTCCTCTCCCTTCTTTTTCCCCCCCTTTTTTCCATAACATTTAGTCTCATTACTTCAACATTCATATTATTGCTTTATTAATCTTAAAGTAAGTTAACAGAAAATAAATTAATCTGAAATTAAAAATATACACTAACTAAGTCTTAATAGCTAAAAAAAAAAAACCTAAGGTAACACAAAATATCACAGTAATGAGTTAAGAGGTAACAAATGTATCACAAGGAAAAAAACAGTTGGTTCTCCGAAAAAAAAACAAAAAAAAAACTAAGGATAGATAAATAGGTAGAAAAGCAAAACAAGTAAATAGAGATAAAAATACACCTATAAAGATAAAGTAAATAACTAGAGAGATAAACTCATGGATACCTATCATTCAAGGATATGAACTAAATAAACACATATACCTAAACAATCACAGTTATTATATAAGACGATTAAGTCCAGTTATTTTTAAAAATTTGAGCACCTTATTAACTGCTGCTGAATTATTAACAGTGGTGCCGAACGACATTTCCAGTTCCAAAAAAGGCTACAGCCTCTAAATCATAACCGATTTCAATGATTTGTTTTTAAAATGAAACCTAATAAAATTAATAACAATTTCGACTAGTAAGATATGTATTTTCGATTCCCTTGTTTATTAAATTACGTTTAAATAATTTAAATTCACGAAGTTTTACAATCCTTATATAAGTAGTCTTCGTAATGAATGGAAGCACATTCATAAAAATTAATAACATTGATAATATTCAATTCATTACAATTATTATTTATACTAAGTATCATTTAAATTAATAGCATTGTTGATTTAACATAATTAAGCACAGTACACAGATAGTATGCAGTAGTATTACATAGTATGTTTTATGAAGACGTGTCAGTCTGATTTAACATAATTAAGCACAGTACACAGACAGTATGCAGTAGTATTACATAGTATGTTTTATGAAGATGTGTCAGTCTGATTTAACATAATTAAGCACAGTACACAGACAGTATGCAGTAGTATTACATAGTATGTTTTATGAAGATGTGTCAGTCTGATTTAACATAATTAAGCACAGTACACAGACAGTATGCAGTAGTATTACATAGTATGTTTTATGAAGATGTGTCAGTCTGATTTAACATAATTAAGCATAGTACACAGACAGTATGCAGTAGTATTACATAGTATGTTTTATGAAGATGTGTCAGTCTGATTTAACATAATTAAGCATAGTACACAGACAGTATGCATTAGTATTACATAGTATGTTTTATGAAGATGTGTCAGTCTGATTTAACATAATTAAGCACAGTACACAGACAGTATGCAGTAGTATTACATAGTATGTTTTATGAAGATGTGTCAGTCTGATTTAACATAATTAAGCACAGTACACAGACAGTATGCAGTAGTATTACATAGTATGTTTTATGAAGATGTGTCAGTCTGATTTTTTCCAAGTCTAATCAGGATTTGAATGTTTAATTCCAACGAATCGTGAATTACAAATTTTTGCATGTACTTTAATAAACAAGGGAGACAAAAATCTGGATTTCATTGAAATAGGTTAACATTTCATTGAAATAGGTTAAGATTTCATTGAAATAGGTTAAGATTTAGAGGTGTTTTTTGAAACACGATACGTCGTTTGGCCCCAATGTAAGATTTAGGCGTGACGAGTATCTGAATGGGCGACCGACGACGAGCTGTTGGCATTATAAGAAGGATGACAAACAGTAAATAAGTCGTCATTAATAGCGTAATTGTTCTGCTGATACGCCGTAAAAAAAAAGAAGCTTCCATTGACACGTAGGTAATGAAGTTACTTCCCTAGTTTCTTGATTTTAATCACGGAATCACTGTTTTGTTTAATGTTGTTGTTTGATTTTGACCAACTCAATAAGATATTTAGTTTTTGATCGAGTGATGCGTTAAATGCGAGTGAAGAAAGTTTAAAACCGTTTCATAAATTGTTTCCTCAAGGGTCGTATATGTGAACCTTTTTGCGCCGTTAATTGCACCACTTGGGTGTATTTAATTTTTGAAATAAGAACGCAATTAGTGAAGGTAATAGTAGAGGTTATATAATCGTAAATTCGTCTGTTTGTGGGGCCATTACTTTAAAAGCTTCCTGACAGATAGCTGCCTCTTAAAAAGGATTTAGAAGAGCCTAGTTTATAATTACGATGGAGGATCTCTCTTCGATGTTCCTGCTGCTTGCGGTCAGGTCATGTTCAGGTATCAGACCAAACCGTTCAACAAAAGTTTCCGTCTTTCCTATGGTACCAATGAAGAATGAAGCTCTATTTCTGACAATATTTATGGAGAGAACCAGAATTAGTTCTTGTAGCTTTATAGAGCCCAGTCACTCGTAGAACGCTGTACGATAAAGATGAAACCCACAGTAAAACACCAGAGGTTTATTTCTTTCGGCGAAATCAGCATAAACAGTGGTCAGTTTCTGATTCTTTTGGACCCATGGGTTCAATACTAATAATCGAATCTATTTTGTATGATGGTTTAGTTTGTATTACTAGTATTACATAAGATAATGCCTTCATGTAGTAATGTTAGGTTTTTAAAACGATATCGATAAACGCATGTCTTGTGCCTCAATATTCCAGGGAAGAGAACTTACAGAGAAAAGTTGAAACTCGATGAAACGTTTTGCCAAGAATTTCTCATAATTTTCAAATGTTTGCTCGCTTTAAAACGTTCACTCCTGAAAGATTGTTGTAAAGATATTTGTAATAGAATTCTAAGATTCTTCGTATAGTTGGAGTATAGCAAAAAAAGTGGTGTTTAGCTATGGTGTCTGCTTAGTTTTTTAGTGCATGTATTAGAGTGGCTATACATTACATTTCATCGCCGTGCTCGACCATATTAGCGCGCAACCTTATAAAAGTCCGTCACGCAGGAGCTGCATAACTAAGCACTTTCCTCAGAATTTGGGTAGTGTAGACTGCTTTCCAGAACAATTTGCTTAAAATATCCTACATAAATAAAATAAAAACGTGAATAGTTCTCTTTTTGTAATGAGTAACTGATCAATTATTAATTTGCATCCAGAGTTATGTTTACACATGGTACCTACTACACTACGTAATAAATACAAAAATCCTCATATTATCGTATTTTGATCTAACGCAGGAACAGGATACAGTCACTCTAGTGGTAGAAAGCGCTCCTTGCGGCGGCTTTGTGAACCTACGTCTGCCGGCTTTTCTATTCAAATACATTACAAATTAAACCCCCGCTTTCCGATTGACCGATTCAGCTCATTTTTACAACACTTCTTTCTCATGAGTTACCCACGACGTATACAGCGTTTCGTTACAATACAGCAGAAATTACGACCGGTATGAGTATATTAGGAATTTGGGTCCGGAGTAAACCCCCCCTTCTAATGAACCGATTTAGTTTCTTTTTACAACGCATATTTACCTGTAGATTACCACTAAGAATACCGAGTTTCGTCGAAATATACCAAAAATCACGGCTGGTAGTGGCGAATTGGTATTGTGGGTCCGGAGTAAACCCCCCCCCTCCTAATGAACCGATTTCGTTTATTTTTACAACACATATTTACCTGTGGATTAGCACTACGAATACCGAGTTTCGTCGAAATATACCAAAAATCACGGCTGGTAGTGGCGAATTGGTATTGTGGGTCCGGAGTAAACCCCCCCCCTTCTAATGAACCGATTTAGTTCATTTTTATATCTCACTTTTCTCTCTATATTACCACTACGAACACCAAGTTTCGTTGAAATATAACAAATATTACGGCTGACATAGTCAAATAAGTGTTTTGGGTTCGGGGTAAACCCGCCCTTCCGGTGGACCGACTTTGGTGGTTAACGAACTCGTTCAATTGTTTGCTAATTGAATGCTATATACCAAGTTTCGTGACGAAAAAACAAAAACTCTGGCCGCTATCGTGTTAACAGACACACACATATATATATATATATATATATATATATATATATATATATATAGATATATATAAATTTTAACGGGGGTCATTTTCGGTGTCTACTAGGTAGGATCGATAAAGATTTGAAGAAATTTTTCAAAAATTCCGTCATGAGTCCAACCTCAATAGCTACTTTCCTTCGGAGGAAAGTGCTAAAATGAAGGTTTCAATCCGCGATGCGATTATTTTACGAAAAACTTTACCAATAATTGTTTCTGCAGAGAGTAGTTATACATTTTTGTGGACATTAACAATGATATCCATCTACTATCTCGTTTTAAATCGTTGAAATTATTTTTTATCAGCACACATAAAGAGGAATACATCAAGAACAGATTACAGAATCAATGTTGTTCTTAATTTATTCGATTCTGCACTCAAAAAAAGATTTTGAATTATACATCTCTCCAACCATTGAGCAAAATATGACTTTTTTTTAATTGAATGCTTGCTGTTTATTTTTTATCAGCACACATAAAGAGGAATACATCAAGAACAGATTACAGAATCAATGTTGTTCTTGATTTATTCGATTCTGCACTCAAAAAAAGATTTTGAATTATACATCTCTCCAACCATTGAGCAAAATATGACTTTTTTTTAATTGAATGCTTGCTGTTTATTTTTTATCAGCACACATAAAGAGGAATACATCAAGAACAGATTACAGAATCAATGTTGTTCTTGATTTATTCGATTCTGCATTCAAAAAAACATTTTGAATTATACATCTCTCCAACCATTGAGCAAAATATGACTTTTTTTTAATTGAATGCTTGCTGTTTATTTTTTATCAGCACACATAAAGAGGAATACATCAAGAACAGATTACAGAATCAATGTTGTTCTTGATTTATTCGATTCTGCACTCAAAAAAAGATTTTGAATTATACATCTCTCCAACCATTGAACAAAATATGACTTTTTTTTAATTGAATGCTTGCTGTTTATTTTTTATCAGCACACATAAAGAGGAATACATCAAGAACAGATTACAGAATCAATGTTGTTCTTGATTTATTCGATTCTGCACTCAAAAAAACCATTTTGAATTATACATCTCTCCAGCCATCGAGCAAAATATGACTTTTTTTTAATTGAATGCTTGCTGTTTATTTTTTATCAGCACACATAAAGAGGAATACATCAAGAACAGATTACAGAATCAATGTTGTTCTTAATTTATTCGATTCTGCACTCAAAAAAAGATTTTGAATTATACATCTCTCCAACCATTGAGCAAAATATGACTTTTTTTTAATTGAATGCTTGCTGTTTATTTTTTATCAGCACACATAAAGAGGAATACATCAAGAACAGATTACAGAATCAATGTTGTTCTTGATTTATTCGATTCTGCACTCAAAAAAAGATTTTGAATTATACATCTCTCCAACCATTGAGCAAAATATGACTTTTTTTTAATTGAATGCTTGCTGTTTATTTTTTATCAGCACACATAAAGAGGAATACATCAAGAACAGATTACAGAATCAATGTTGTTCTTGATTTATTCGATTCTGCACTCAAAAAAAACATTTTGAATCATACATCTCTCCAACCATTGAGCAAAATATGACTTTTTTTTAATTGAATGCTTGCTGTTTATTTTTTAATCAGCACACATAAAGAGGAATACATCAAGAACAGATTACAGAATCAATGTTGTTCTTGATTTATTCGATTCTGCACTCAAAAAAAGATTTTGAATTATACATCTCTCCAACCATTGAACAAAATATGAATTTTTTTTAATTGAATGCTTGCTGTTTATTTTTTATCAGCACACATAAAGAGGAATACATCAAGAACAGATTACAGAATCAATGTTGTTCTTGATTTATTCGATTCTGCACTCAAAAAAACCATTTTGAATTATACATCTCTCCAACCATTGAGCAAAATATGACTTTTTTTTAATTGAATGCTTGCTGTTTATTTTTTATCAGCACACATAAAGAGGAATACATCAAGAACAGATTACAGAATCAATGTTGTTCTTGATTTATTCGATTCTGCACTCAAAAAAAGATTTTGAATTATACATCTCTCCAACCATTGAGCAAAATATGACTTTTTTTTAATTGAATGCTTGCTGTTTATTTTTTATCAGCACACATAAAGAGGAATACATCAAGAACAGATTACAGAATCAATGTTGTTCTTGATTTATTCGATTCTGCACTCAAAAAAAACATTTTGAATCATACATCTCTCCAACCATTGAGCAAAATATGACTTTTTTTTAATTGAATGCTTGCTGTTTATTTTTTAATCAGCACACATAAAGAGGAATACATCAAAAACAGATTACAGAATCAATGTTGTTCTTGATTTATTCGATTCTGCACTCAAAAAAACCATTTTGAATTATACATCTCTCCAACCATTGAGCAAAATATGACTTTTTTTTAATTGAATGCTTGCTGTTTATCGAGTTTTTATTAATATAAAACCGTTAATCTTTCAAAATAATTATTCCATCGAGCTGGTAGCGGTCTCATTCGATTCAAGTTACTACAAGTTTTCTTTACCGAAATCTGGCGTTTCGGGAGGATGCGCGTTTAAAATCTGGGGATTAGAGCATTTTGGAAACAAGCTGAGATAACGTATATTATTATTAGGGACCGAATTTTTAGGTTAAAATAAGCATCCAATTAGGGTTTTGCATCAGGCATAATAGGTATTTTTAGGCTTTTATTAAAAAATAACCATTTTAGCTTTTTTTAGGCGATAAAAATGCTTCAATAGGTTCAAAAAAAAGGTCTTTTTAGCTTTTATTTAAAAATCCATTTTAGGTGATAAACATGTTTCAATACGTTAAAAAAAAGGTATTTTTAGGTTTTTATTTAAAAATCCATTTTATGTTTTTTTAGGTAATAAAAATGTTTCGATAGGTTCAAAAAATAAGTTCCTATAGGAAGGTGATTAACTATGTTCAACACCAAATAATTAAATCTTGGAAAAATTTAAAAGGGAAAACATGAAACTAAAATAACAGAAAACTCCCATATAAGTGCTCAGGTTTTTGACGGTGAAATCCTTCCTGTTGTCTTAGAGAATTGTCTTAAAAGCGAAGAAAGATAAAAATGCGTCACATGACTTCATAGGGGCATGTTTCATCGCATATTTTAGCTACAGTGTTAACGATTCCACTTTTCCAATGAGATGTGGAAGATCTGAGAAATTTGCTCTTATGGATGAGAGTGCACCACGAATCTCTTTGGTCTGGAGAAACATCGAAGCCTTAGAAATGGCAGATGCTTCATTCATATCCAAAGCGTTAACAACTGCTTTTATGTTTTCCCCAGTGTGTTAAAATGGGTGCTGGTGGAAGCGACACTTCTAGTAGAATTTCCCTGACCCGGGAAGGTGCTTTTAAGAAAATTCGTTTGATCGAGGATATACGTTCATTGAAATTTATATTCTATTTTAAAGATTAGGTCTTTCTAGGTCATTACATCGTTATTTAGGTGATTTTAGATCATATCATTCTGAATAGGTTTTTTTAGGTTCTTCCAAATTTGCGTGAATGATACTACTAGACGCGAATCATATAATAAACCGACCATTATCATGTTTAAGAGAAAAGAAAAAAATAGGCGAAAACCTAAGAATCCGGTCCCTAATTATTATATATTCGTCTGTGGCAGAAGGTCAATTTTATAAAAAAACACACTTACTCTCTTCTGTACTATTTTATTAGGCTCTACATGTTTCACGTCGTTGTGACGCCTCTTCAGGAGCACTTAAACTAAATACAATAAAATATGGTTACAGCCTACCCATTAGAGAATCTTCCGCAGAGTCCAGACATGGCCCTAGTTGCGGAAGGTTCTCTAATAGATAGGCTGTAACCATATTTTATTGTATTTGGTTTAAGTGCTCCTGAAGAGGCGTCACAACGATGTGAAACATGTAGAGCCTAATAAAAGAATACAGAAGAAAGTAAGTGCGTTTTTTATAAAATTGACCTTCTACCACAGACGAATATATTGGAAAATAGGGTCACTGTCTTATACTGATTATTACAGTATAATTTACGTTTAGGAATATAATTTAGGAACTGAAAATCTCATCTTCACAAAGCCATCCTTCGACAAAATGTAAAAAAAAAAAAAAAAAATCAACTCCTTTTTTAGGGTTTTATATATAAATAGTTATATGCATATATATTAGATTTTATACATATAAAAATCTAATCAATACTATCTCCCAAATTAGGAAAAGTGTCAAACATAAGATACGCCCTTATTTCCATTTTAATGCCCCGAAGGTAATAGGAAAATGCTGTGTTCGTTCCTATCCGATTAATTTAATCATAGGCTCTATTTCATCTACATGAAGATTGGAAATGCAAATAGGGCGGAAATATTTTCACTTAAGTCTGATTATATTTTATTAACGTTTCCCTAGAGTTTTAAGCTGGTTTCTAGTTGTATTAAATCTATTAGACAGATAGGGGAGAATTGCCTTGTTTGTCGGGAGTTAATGACCGATTCTGCGGGCTTTCTTCAGTCGATTTCTACTTAGTTCTAATTTATCAAGTAATTCCGACATTTCTATCCTTCGGATGAGGGCAGGTTCCCACAGGGCTTTCCTTTGAAGGAATCCATTCGAGGGATCATAAAATCCTTCTGCTTATCTAGAGTAATTGGATTTTCTTGTTCCACTTTTATTTATTTTAGACAAAAAAGAAATCGCCTGTTCGTGTAATGCATATATCATCAATATAACGAAACCTTCAAGCGAAGATTTCTTCGAATGAAGTGGTTCTATTGAAATTTAGGTTTAGACCTATTATGTTAGGAAATGTATTAGGATTTCAACATATCTTTGACCTGTAAATATCGTTTGCCTGGGTAGGGCTGGTTTCAAATCTAACGAATTTTATTTTAAGCAATCAGGGATTAGTTGGGATGCGGTTAAGAAAACAGCAATACGATTTTTGTAAAAAATCGATTGCTATCTAATCTTCGTGATGAATTTTTATTTTGTCAGGAAAACAAATGGATCATAATAATTACATCATAAACCTTTCCTGAGTACTATCGATATATAAGAGTAATGAATATTAATGCCATAAATGTACAATTTATTGTACAAAATTAAAAAGGAAAAACGTCCTACTCGCAGGAACTGCATCATCTTAGGACGGTTCCGTTCACATATCTTCTTTATTTTTATTATTTTTTTTTTTTTAGTTATTTATTTGAAATCTGTACAAATTATAAACAGTACAATGATGAAGTTTGTTGATGCAGATATTATGTACAAGTTGACAAAAACGGTAAAAGTAAAATAAAATAAAAAACATACAAAATATGGAAGGAAACAACCACTGTTGGCACTTCCACAGATGATGCAGTACATTTTTTGATGGTCACGATAACATCAGGTGAGTAAATTTTCTCTGGGCCACTGTCTCTTGAGCCGCCTGGGAGGATTGTCTGGATGGGACTGGGATGATAAGGATAGACCTTCAGGATTAGGATGGTATGACAATTTCGAGTGGAACATTTGGAAACGGGTTTTAGCAAGGTCAAGGACAAATGGATTGTTAAGGTCATTGTGAAGGGTTTTGTTTGAGACGTAGAAAGGGGCATTCACAATTTTACGGAGCACTTAGGTCTGGAATGCCTGTATTCTATTGATGTTGGATGGTTTTGCAGACCCCCAGAGTTCAAGTCCGTATGTCCATATTGGTCGAATGATTGTTTTGTATATCGTTAGTTTGTCCTGTATTGATAATTTAGATGAGGGTCCAAGGAGTCGTCTAAGTAGTCCGTATCTTTTGTTCAGTTCTTGTCTTTTCAGTCTCGTGTGAGGGTTCCATGTCAGTCGGCTGTCAAGGTATAATCCTATATATCGAACCTCACTGGATACTGGTAGTGGAGTGTTTTTGAGATGAACAGAAGGGCATGATCTCTGCACTCTCGGTTGAGAGTGAATGTAACCTGCTTACGTTTTTCCGGGTTGATTTTTACTCTCCACATTTCACTCCAATGTTGTATGGCGGTAAGATGTTCCTGCAGGTGTCGGGATGCTACTGAGGGATCGGGGGAAGTTGATAGGATGGAGGTATCATCTGCATAGGTTGTTAGTAGGGTTTGAGGTTGTGTGGGAATATCCGCAGTGTTCACATATCTAATACCATTAGTAAAATAATTCAAGCAATTATTGGTAGGGTTTGATTTTTCGTTAAAAAAATAAACTAAAATATCAAAGAGAAAAATATTTAATGCACCATAACCAGAAACTGATAGTATCCTAAGCGGAAATATCTCCCTCGTCTTCTTAACGTTCGCCATAGGAAAACACTATTACAAATAGTTTCTCATTTTCTTACCTTCTTTTACAAAAATTATAATTTTGCCGATAAAGTCAATTTAGAGCAAAAAACCCCAATTAAAGAGTGAGTTAAGCGAATACAATGACCGTTGCAGAAGAACAAAATTAACTCACAAAGATGTTTTAAGCACTCATTTCTCCGATTGGCATCGCCCCATCTAAAACTGCTTAAGAACCTTCTTTGTAAAGAATGTAGTAAGCATTTGAATTTCATGTCTATTCATTTTTTTTTTCGAAAACTTCCTTATCTCTAAATGTAACTAAAATTGTAGTTCAAATGATTTCCAAACGTAGAAAACATTTGAATTGAATCCCACGCTTCTAAGTAACCAACCCGAAAATTAGTCACGAAAACATTCGTTTCCACTTTTCTCAAAAACAGTTACAAATATTATATACATGATTTTATTAATTTCCCCATGTAAAGGAACCTATAAAGCGAATACTTGTAAGCATATGAACTCTATGGGCCGGGTGAATAAAAACGAGTAGGACGAGTATTTACTAACAAGTAAAGTATGACAAGTATTTAGAGGGCAAGTAAACCTATGTGAATAAAGTGAAGAGTTTACTCGTGACCGTTTACTACCGTATACTTCCCAGATAGAGAGTATACTTGCAAGTATTTACTCGCGAGTCAGCCGAGTTCACTAGAAACGCAAGTAATTACTTGTAGCACCTCATGGCTACACATCCTTCCTAGAGTGCCTAGTCGTTGCATCCTCTTGGCAACACGACTCATCCTTTCTTTTCAAGGTAGTCGGCAGTTGTGTCTGGCTTTGTCATTTATTATTTATTATTACTTGCAGCTATGAATGAAAGCGGTACGATTGCTGTTTCTGAGAGTAGGGTTATTTTTGTAGAATTATTAAAATATTACAGCATTGTATTAAATAAATCAATGTTGCCAAAAATTGCATCCGAAAAAGAAAAGGCTTGGGTCGTTTAGCCGATCAATTTTCAAAAAACTCTGGGAAACAAACCAGTGTTTCGCAAATGAAAAAAACTGTTAAACAATATAAAAACTGCAGTGAAGAAAAAGAGCGATGATTTGGTTACTATCTGGTCTAATACATACGAAAATGTTTTGCTGACAGTGCTTCTTTCCACCCCGATATTGTTAGCAACACCACTTTGATATCCTGGATCACTCAAATATCTGAGAAAAAGTTCCATTTTTCCGTGCCGTTAATCCTCCAACTCGAGCATCGGTGTTTTCATCGAGAAAGTAGGTTGTAATAAAATCTATGCTTTCACTCTCGAACCTTAATAGTCTCTTTGATACATCAGGACTTATATCTCGCCGGTCTCTTTAATGTATGCCTGCTCTGAACCACGGAGGTTCAGAAATGCAGCCATCCCGATAGCAAGTACGGACTGGCAAGTCTGGGGTCAGGTAGACTTGCAAATCTACAAGTATTTACTCGCCACGGAAGTATTTACTTTCACACCAATTCAGGGGGTTTACTTAGTATATACTTGCCGTACAAGTATTTACTAGCAAGTAACAGTAAATACTTGTTTTATTCACATCAATTTAAGTTTTTACTTGTCTTTTGAGACTCCACGAGTATTTACTCGTCCTACTTGTTTTTATTCACCCGGTCCTATGACGTAGGATTTACGATTTTTTGTTCGCGCGAATGCCGCTGCAAAAATCATGTTCCCGTTGATGGATTCTGCTGGTTAAATGTATTCGTGGTCTTGTTCACTCACCTAGGCATTATTAGTCTTAAAGAAGGCTGGCAAAGTTCAGCCAAAACGTCAAATATAGATTTTTGCTAGAAGATCTCATGTTTTTATCTCCTAGCCGAATCCCAACCATCCTTTGACTTCGCATCACCGTAGCGGCTGACATCTTTATGTCTATACTGTTATTGAAATTTTCCGTTTACATGTATTTAGCAATAACATCTGTAAAAGTATTTACTACATCCCATGAAGAGTTCCATCCCATGAGAGTGTAAAGCATCATGGAATTCCGAAAGGAGCTAGCCTTCCCGGAGGAATCCTGGAAAGGTGACGCAGGAGTGCCCGAGGCTATTGTGAGAGATGACTCTGCTACTGCACTAATGGTAGGGATGTAGGATTAACGCTAAGGTCTAACAGGTCGTCATGACCTTACTAGGCTACGTCATTACCTACCTAGTCTCCGAGTTAAGGTCTGTCTCCTAATGTGCTTCTAGGACTTTACGGCATATGTTCCTCTGAACATCAGCCACATCATGTTGCTTTCACTGGCGATGGCCACACATTCTAAACCACGAAGAATCACACTTTAAATGCATATTTAATGATATCATTATTTTTTATAATCACTAAGAAACACAATTATTCAACAATTAAAATAATCTAATTTCTGCATTCCACCTTCTATCGCCAGTGCTGTCCTGAAAATTGATGCGATATTTCGCCCACCTTCTAGAGAGTTTAATCAGTCATAGTTCCTGCCTGCCCGCTATCAAGAAACATCAGCAGGTCTGATTAAGCCCCTTAGGAAATTGGAAAAATATCCCGAATACAGAAAGTAGAACAGAATGCTAGCGGCGAAGTTCAAAGTAGGTGATTACGAGGATGTTCATGTATTTAAATATTTTTTTCTGATTCTCAAATCGAAATTTTTGATGGAATTCTGCAAGTTTTAAGTGATTTTAAAGCATTTAAACAGGTTTTTATTTTACATATTTTTTCATGTTCTGTCAAAAAACCATATTTCTACATATTTTGCCAAAAACACATATTTTTGCTTCATATTTTGATATTCTTTTTATGTTGTAATTGAAAAAATAAAGGGGAAACCGAGAAAGAATTCTTTATCCATTGAATCTAGATCACTGGGTCTTTTCTAATTACAAGAAGCAAAGGAGGCAGGTAGCCATGCTTTCCTGGCGCTAATGCTCTTGGATCAGATGCGTTTTAAAAAAGTATACATAAAATTATTGTTAAATAATTGTACTATTCCTTTAATATACTCTCTAAAACATGTTAATAAGCGAAAGAATCATGTCGATATCATTTTCTAAACTCGAGCTATAAAATAATCAAATTTCAAGCTATTATATTTTATTTCTTAGCTCCTAAGACGCATTGGACGAAACAATCGGACCTCTGTCGACTATTTTTTGATGTAAAAAAATCACTTCTGGGATCAGACCAGCGTCATTTCACGTTAGACAATTTAAAAATGCATTTTAGCGCGGTTCCTCCCTCCCCCATAGGGAGGAACCCCGCTTATAAGGTTGAGCTCATGACGCAATCCAGAAGTGCCGACTAGAAAATTTTGCGTTTCAGAACCCTATATATATAAGTAAAGATGGAATGGTTGGGAATCCCACCCATTCCATCTTTACTTATCACCTCGACGGCTAACTATCTAATCATATATATATTTATATATATATATATATATATATATATATATATATATATATATATATATATTTGTCTGTTCGCTCTCTAGGTCAAAGACGAATGGTCCGATTTTGATGAAATTTGGTACAAAAATCTTTCGTCTAATTTGAAAGGTCAAGTTCGTTAACCAGCAGAATCCGTCCACTGGAAGATGGCGTTTGGGGCGAAATTCGCGCAAAAAAAAATCGTAACGCTTACGTTTTTGAGTTCATAAGCTTGTAAGTCCTCGTTTTAAATGCTTCTTGGGCTAGGAAAACGAATGAAAACATTTTCAAGGCTTTTTTGGTTTGGGTACTTACAATCATGGGATTCAGTTGAAACATTTTCTGCATGTTCTACTTTCATTGAAACTAATATGTTAAAATTTTGGTTACGTTTGGAGTTAAGGAAGGATTAGAATAAAATATTTTATTAACAGACATGAAAAGTTTTGGGAACTTCGTATACTTTCCCTAATATCTCGAAAACGGTTGGGAATATTGGTAAACGGATGGTTACCATGAGAAAGCTTACTAAATGCTCTACAAAAAAGGTTCTGAAGAAAGTTTTGATTAGGCGATGTCAATCGGAGAAATAAGTGCTTAAAACTTTAAAGTAATTGATTTCGTTTATTCGAACGGTTCTTTTTGTCTGTTTTATTCCTTGTTATTTTTTACTTGCTTATAGTTAGATAATGTATTTGACAATAAAACAGGTAAAGTTAAATAACAAAAACAATTTATCGTTAGAAATATAGATTTCGAAGATTCCAAGACCTTGTAACTAGCGGGACCCTTTCTAGTGTTGGCCGACCCTTCCAGGTAAGATCATAAATCAAGACCTTTCAAGACTGGTGGAACCAAAATAATAACTGCTTCTATTTTAATCTTTCCAAATTAGACTAGGGATAAGAACGGAACCGCGCTAAGATGATGCAGTTCCTGCGAATCGGACTTTTTTTCCATACAATTTTCCAAAATAATGTTCATCTTTAGAAATTTTCAACTTAAAATCCGTGTCTGTTTGATGGATTGGTATGAGACCAATATTAAGGCTTTTGCAGTTCTGAATAACAAGAAAAATTGACTTTTTTTATGAATAATGCCATCATTTGTTGTAGTAGCGATTAACCGATACATAGAACAATTTCGCACAAGAAGAGTACACAATGTAGATTTGTTAATATCTCTTCTCTTTGCTCAAGTGCGTCTGTGGCTCACCGATCTCTCTTCGACTCCAGCCACTTGTCTGAGCAGAATCGAGCTTGTATAGGCACCTTTCAACGTCATCTGAACGTCCTTCTGACGTTAACCCTCGAACACTAACATACGTGCGCGACATGTAGCCTGCTTCCTCAGTAACTTTGGGAATCACAGATCCCGTTCTCCTCCCAGCTATGCCTAGGCTAGTTACTGTCCCATCGAATGTTGACGAGGGAAGTGGATCGTTCAGTCTTATTCATTTATTTTTAACATTTTTCTAAAAGTATGTACGTAAAAATTACCTATAGTTAGTAATACTGTTGTATATGTATACATCATACTTACGTGCAGTTAGCAATAAATGCTGATGGTCCCGCGTCAATTTTAGGCTGAGTTAGTAAATTACTTAGAAGATTACTTCTTCTTTTTATTTTTTCTGCGATTAAGGGAGTTTGAAAAATTATACAGGGATCCGGATGAGATTCTGAAATTAATGGCGGAACTGGATGAAGAGGATCCAAATGATGCGGATGATGATATCGTGAGAGAGGGTGTCAATTTCGATGACGACCCTGACTTGCTTCCAAATGAAGGAGAATTAGAAGAAGAATTTGACTGTCATATAAAAGCGGTAGAAGCTATTGTGTGATATATAGAAAGGAAATTTGTGGATCCTACCCAAAAAAAGTTGTTTAAATTGTTCATAATTATTTAGTATTTTTTTCCATATAATTTTTTTTTTTTTTTTTTTTTTTTTTTTTTTTTTTTTTTTTTTTTTTTTACGGCGCATCTACATCTAGGTCATTAGCGCCGACATCCAGGGTGCAGCGAGGAATTTTACCAGCGAGCCGTGGGATGATAAAATTCCTGCCGGAGGTTGGGAATCGAACCCACCATCTCCCGCTTATGAATCCAAGGCGCTAGCCATTAGACCACGGGAGACCCCTTTCCATATAAATATATATATTTTTGAGGCATATTAAGTTATTTTAAATTACTGATTAATTTTATCAACAAGAAGAAGAAGAAAACTTTATTATCAAATAACAAAGTGGGCTGCCCAACTAAATCGGGTTGCTGGCTACACAGCGTGCTAATCCCCCAATATAGGTATTAGTTTCTAAATTCGGAGGATGTTACATTTGTAGTCTCTTCTATTTCAGTGGTGAAAATATCCTTCAGGAATATCCTCATTACGGAAACACCATTTTTTTTTCTTCCACTTCTTCTTTCTTTTCTCAAAGAAAACACAAGTCAGTAGATTCTTTATAACTTAAAATAAATAAACGAAAGGAACGGGGCCCATTAATGACTATATATATGTTGGTTAATAATGCCAAGCGAAGGTTAATAATGCCAATGAGTATTGACTCGGCTAAAGCAGGGTAGGTTTCTGGAAGGATTCCAAGTTCCTCAAGATATTTGGAAGTCATTTTTGGAATGGTTCCTCTCGCGCCGAACCACAAACCCCTAATAATATAGTTTCTTGACCCATTCTTTTCCTGGAATTTATCTTCTAGGTCCTTTATGCATCTGGAGTAAATGCCTTTCTTTTCGGAATCTATAGATTCTGCCTGTTCAGGATCACTTGTCTCGAATCGAATCGTTGGGTCTAGTACGTAGGCTGTCGTACTATGTTGTGGGAAGGCGACGATGTCTGCGTACCTTGGAGAGCCTTGGTCGTCGATTGCATTATAACATAATTTTATTTGTTTTTTTCAAATGATTTTTTAACTGATAAAAACCAAAAAAAAAAAAGAAAGGGGGATCAGTGTTTGTACAGAGTTTTGTGAATGACGTAAAATTTACGTACAGTTAGTAATACTGTTTGCCTGATGTCAGTTAGTATTCTAGGGTTAATCGAGGATGAAGTTGGGAGACCGTAAGCACATATGTATATATAACCAATAAAGAAAAAATATATATTTCTGTGGATTTATTATTTAATATTCCATTTTAATCAAAATACTCTTACATTAGTCCACACAGGTAGGGTTAAAATCTTTGGAGATTAAGCGGATCAATATTCATCAGACGTATCAATAGCTTTACCGATTATTGATATTCTTTGTAGGAGTAGAATTTCCATAGCAGTCTATTAAATTAACACTTGACTATTAAATAAAAATAATTCAGACCCCAAAATGACATTCGAAAATTTACAAGAGTGGATATCCCCAAAAACGACAGTGCCGCTGCAAGTTACATATGTCATTCTCAACTGAACTCATATAGAGCATGAGTGGGATACACCCGGCTAGCGGGCCAGATCCGACCCAGATTTGATCAGGCCCGAAACACATTTTGAATGCCCCAATAAAAATGTCGACCAAAAATACCCCGAAAAAGGTCATTTTCCGCAGCTGAGAAAATTCGCAAGAAGATTGATTTGTTCAGAACACGAAAACAAATAAGACAAATATAATATAATCTTAATATGATTACTATTGAAGAAATGTTTTCGCCCGTAAATAAAAAAGTCCGTCTCGCAGGACTGCATCATCTTAGCGCGGTTCCGTTCATATCCCTAGTCTAATTTGGAAAGATTAAAATGGAAGCAGTTATTATTTTGGTTCCACCAGTTTTTTTATTTTAAATTAATTATTATAATGGCGTGTCAACCCTTAAAGTCACTAACGCCATTCCTGTGAGAAGTAAAGTCTTGAAAGGTCATGATTTACAATCTTACCTGGAAGGGTCCGCTACACTAGAAACAGACCCGCTAGTGACAAGGTCTTGGAATCTTGGAAATCTATATTTCTAACAATAAATTGTTTTTGTTATTTTACTTAACCAGTTTTATTGTCAAATACATTATCCAACTATAAGCAATTAAAAAATAACAAGAAATAAAACAGACAAAAAGAACCATTGGAATAAATGAAATCAATTAATTTAAAGCTTTAAGCACTTTTTTCTCCGATTGACATCGCCTAATTAAAACTTTCTTCAGAGCCTTTTTTGTAGAGCATTTAGTAAGCTTCCGAATGGTAATCTTCCGCTTCACAAGATTGTCAACGGTTTTCGAGATACTAACGAAATTATACAAAGTTACCAAAACTTTTTTTGTCTGTTAATAAAATATTTTATTCTAACCCTTCCTTTACTCTAAACGTAACAAAAATTTCAACATATTAGTGTTGATGAAACTCGAACATGCAGAAAATGTTTCCACTGTATCCCATAATTTTAAGTACCAAAATCAAAGACAAAGAACCCTCCCTAGGAAGGACGCTAGGCAGTTGAAAAGCTATATATCTTGGAAATCCATATCTCTAACATTAAATTGTTTTTCTTATTTTTCTTAACCTGTTTTATTTTCAAATACATTATCCAACAATAAGCAATTAAAAAATAACAAGGAATAAAAAACAGACAAAAAGAACAGTTCGAATAAGTGAAATCAATTACTTTAAAGTTTTAAGCTCTTATTTCTCCGATTGACATCGCCTAATCAAAACTTTCATTACAACCTTTTCTTTAGAGCATTTAATAAGCTTTCTAATGGTATTCTTCCGTTTACCAAGATTCTCAACCTTTTTCGAGATATTAAGGAAAGTAAACAAAGTTACTAAAACTTTTTATGTCTGTTAATAAAATATTTTATTCTAACCCTTCCTTAACTCCAAACGTAACCAAAAATTCAACATATTAGTTTTGATGAAAGTAGAACATGCAGAAAATGTTTCAACTGAATCCCATGATTCTAAGTAAGCAAACCAAAAACGGTATTCAAAGAATATTTTTCCAATTTTCTCGAAAACGGTTAAAGCTATCGCCTTGAAAATGGTTTCATTCGTTTTCCTAGCCCAGGAGTCATATAAAACGAGTACTTAGAAGCTTATGAACTCAAAAACGTAAGCGTTACGATTTTTTTTGCGCGAATTTCGCCCCAAACGCCATCTTCCAGTGGGCGGATTTTGCTGGTTAACGAACTTGACCTTTCAAATTGGACGAAGGATTTTTGTACCAAATTTCATCACAATCGGACCATTAGGGAAGCCAGAAATGAGCGAACAGACAAATATATATATATATATATATATATATATATATATATATATATATATATACATATATATATATATATATATATATATATACAAATTTGAACCACCGTTATTTTCGGTCTCTAGGGGTTCTGAAACGCGAAATTTTCTAGTCGGCACTTCCGGATTGTTTCGTTGTATCAACCCTATAAGCGGGGTTCCTCCCTATGGGGGAGGGAGGAACCGCGCTAAAAAGAGAACTTAAATTTGAAAATCGAAAGGCTTTCGATCGAGTGTGGCACCAGGGCTTGCTGTTCAAACTCAAAGAAACCCTACCTTCAACATATTACCTACTAATAAAATCCTATCTCTCTTACCGTTTTTTCCAGACATCCTATTGTACCTCATTATCTCCAATCTTCCCCCAACGTGCCGGTGTCCCACAAGGTGGAATTCTCAGTCCCGTTTTGTTCTTGGCTTATACGGCTGACATCCCTTCCCATCCCCAAACTTCCATCCACATGTTTGCTGACGACACCGCTATTCTCACTGTTAACCAAAACCCAATTCTTGATTCCAATTCCCTTCAAGAACACCTGTACCTACTTCAACCTTGGCTAACTAAATGGAGAATCAAAGTAAATGCGGAAAAATCTAGCCATGCAACATTCACACTTCGTAAATCAAGCTGCCCACCAATAACCCTCCAAAACATTCAAATTCCACAGAAATCGCAAGTAAGATACTTAGGACTGATATTAGACAAACGTTTAACTTGGAAGCCACACATAACACAGAAAAGACAGGAACTAAACAGACGCTTTAGACTTTTATCACGCTTACTGGACAAACGCTGAAAACTTTCATTGACTAACAAACGACTTATATACAATACCATACTCCGACCAATATGGACTTATGGACTAGAACTATGGGGTTCCACTAAACCTTCCAATTCCTACAGAATACAAACAATGCAGTCCAAAATCCTTCGAAAAATATCCAATGCTCCTTACTATGTCTCGAACCAAACTCTCCATAATGACTTCAATATCCCCTTTATCCAATCCCTGGCCAAATCAGTCTATCAGAAGTTTCATTCCAATCTCCCCGGCCATCCAAATCCTTTGATAAACTCTCTATCCTCCTACCATAATCCACAAAATCCTCATAGAAGGCTGAAGCGGCGGTGGCCTAGAGACAATTTGTTTTAACATGCTATCTGTAATGCTCAAAATTTATTGTGGGTTTTGTAATTGTACATATTCCCACATCACGCCTTACATTGTTAATTTCCAATGCCAACAAAATTACTGGAAATATGTTTACATATTGTTGTAATTATCAATAAATGTTTAAAAAAAAAAAAAAAAAAAAAAAAAAAATTTGAAAATCGTCAATCAGAAAGCAATACCAAACCTGGAGGATCAGCATGCTGTGTAACCAGCAACCTAACAAAGTTGGGCAGCCCACTTAATTAATTAATTAATTCTTTTTAATAAAGTTTTCTTCTTCTTGATGAAAGTTAATAAATCATGCATCGTACCGGGGTTATTGACTAAAATTTCGAATATTCTTTAGGTCTTTGTATCAGTAGAATGAATATAAACATGGAGGGATAAGTTTTTCAAATTCTAGTTCAAGTGTATCAATATTGTAGCTATTTTTTTTTCATTTCATTTTGTTGTTTTAATCAATTTTATTAGAATAACATTGTCTTTCTCATCTCAAGGCTCGCTGGGAAAATTCCTCGCTGCACCCTGGATGTCGGCGCTAATGACCTAGAAGTAGATGCGCCGTAAAAAAAAAAATAATAAAAAAAAAAAAATAACATTGTCGTATTATTTCATGCCTGATATCTGTCGCTAAAAATTATGAGCACTACTATAAAATAGGGATGGGCGATAGTCGATAGTTACATCGATATATCGATAGTTCATGACTATCAATAGTAGCTATCGATAGTCATGAACTATCGATAGATTTTTTTTTTACTTTTTTTTATAATTGAAGTTCTCAGCATCTGGAGGGCTGTGGTATTATATACTGACACGTCTGGTGAATTAAATACTTAAAAGGAAACGTCTGGTGAATACAACCAACCACATAATGTAGTCAGTAAATACCTTTGTGTTCCAGGCTCGTCTGTACCCTCAGAACGTGTATTTTCATCCGCTGGAAAAATCATTTCTGAGCAGCGGGTACAGACTGAGCCAAAGAAAAGCGGAAAAGTTGTTTTCGCTTTCTAGTAATATAGGAGCACAACTAAAATGCACTTTTTTTGTGCCACTTGATATTATATTCTTTGAAAATGCTTTTTATAAATTTAAATAAAATCGTTTTAAACCTTTGTGTAATCTTATAAATATACCTAATCCTTCAGGTAATAGATAATTCAATTCGATAACAGTAAATTCTTTATAGCACGGGTATGTAAGGAATAGGGAAAGCCACTATCGATATAGTTTAGCCGATAGTATCGGCCTATCGATAGTGCTGAACTATCGACTATCGCCCATCCCTACTTTAAAATCGATGTTATTTTATTTTGAACCATCTACGTAGCCGAGGAACGTATTTGTACACTAAAGTTTGGCCCACAAGATGCCAAAGGCTGCCCATACCTGGTATGGAGCATTTGAATATCAAGTGATAGATAAGTCCTTTAATAAACAAACTAGATCGAACAGAAGTGTGGATTCCTTCACAGTGACCGTTCCAGGACTATAATTCAGAGAAACGAATTTTTATAGTCACACTCCGGGTGGTAGGCCTATTGACTTCATCTCCATCTGCTCCTTATCTGAAACTGGCTTCAAGAACACCCAGTATCAAGAGCCACCCAGAGAAATGGGATCCAGAGGCTTAAGTACTGGGTCTCGTAGGCTGCGGGTTTTCGGCTCCCACTTATGAGCGGGTAGAAAACCTTTATATCTCCAAAAAACCGCCCTCTTTCTCTCCAGCTTCCAGGATTAGAGATAGATATTCAAATTTTAATGGCTCTCCCGGGGAGGATTAACTCTCCAGGATGATCCTGACTGCTCGGGATACGATTATACGCTAATTAAGACAGAAGTAGCTGGCTGTCCATTAAAAGATATAGCCACGCCCACGACATTTCTTATTCAAGGATTAAACTACTTTTTGTGTATCTCTTATTTTATTTTTATATTTATATGTATTGACACAGCTCTTTGGATTGATTGGACCAATGAATTATTTATTTATACCATAAAATACTGGACATTTCGGGTGAAGAAGGCCGATTTGAATTTTTATTTAAATCATTCAGTTTCGTCAACTCGGCTCCGATCCATTTGATGAATGAGATCTTCCGAAATGGGGTCTGAAGTTATTAGATTTTTATCGGAGCTTATTTACATTATTTTGACGTTTCGGCTTGATAGCCTATTTTTATTCTTATTTTATTTTATCTTCTTCTGTTCGAAAAATCGTTAAATTCCCCCAGTTGCGTAACATTACCACATTGAGGTTGTGTGATTGTGTGTCTCTTTTTAGCTGATAAAATACATGTTTTAATTAGCTATTGAATAAATAGACCGAGAGCCAGCAACGCACTTTTCATGAAGTGTTTCATGCACCCTGAAATTTTGCTATAATGTACCTCTGGGGTAGATAAGAAGGTATATATTTGTTTCCTGGACATACCTTGGAACACCAGGTACTGCGCATAGGGGAATGGTGCAAAACAATACTGCCTAAAAATAGAGTTTTATTCAGAAGCCAACTATTATTAATGAAATAAATGGCAAATTAAGGCAATTTTCAAATTAATAATAAATAAGGCAGGCACTTTTAAGGGGGTTAAAATGATAATAATAAATAAGGCAGGCACTTTTAAGGGGGTTAAAATGATAATAATAAATAAGGCAGGCACTTTTAAGGGGTTTAAAATGATAATAATAAAAAGGCAGGCACTTTTAAGGGGGTTAAAATGATAATAATAAATAAGGCAGGCACTTTTAAGGGGGTTAAAATGATAATAATAAATAAGGCAGGCACTTTTAAGGGGTTTAAAATGATAATAATAAATAAGGCAGACACTTTTAAGGGGGTTAAAATGATAATAATAAAAAGGCAGGCACTTTTAAGGGGTTTAAAATGATAATAATAAATAAGGCAGGCACTTTTAAGAGGTTTAAAATGATAATAATAAATAAGGCAGGCACTTTTAAGGGGGTTAAAATGATAATAATAAATAAGGCAGGCACTTTTAAGGGGGTTAAAATGATAATAATAAAAAAACCTAAGTACCTAGTTTTTATTTTTAATAATTAATGAAGTGCTTTATTCACGCTGCGATTTAAACAGCGTCTTCAATAAACATATTTGAAAATAATTACAAAAGGGCAGACACTTTTGTGGGGTTTAATTATCAGGAAACATGAAAATAAATGTTGCTTATGATAGACTGTAATACACTGCGCGTAACCGTAAGAGTGTATGACACGACTGCGCAGTATTGGTTGTTTTCTGTGCTCTCATTGGTTCTTGCTCACATGATCTTGTACAGCTGTTCCGGTTTTAATGGCAGCGCGAATAAAACTCTCATTTAATATTAGAATAAAAACAATTAATTTTTATTTTTTTTTTACGTGTTATAGACCTTAAAAGTGTATGCCATATTTATTATTTACTGTAAAATTGTCTTAATTTTACATTCAAGATAGTTGGCTTATGAATAAAACTCTATTTTTGGGAAATATTTTTTTGTACCTTTCCCCTATGCGCAGTACGTGGTGTTCCAAGATATGTCCAGGAAACACATATTTACCTTCTTATCTACCTGAGAGGTACATTATAGCAAAATATCAAGATGCATAAAACACTTCATGAAAAGTGCGTTGCTGGCTCTCGGACTAAAATGGTTATTACGGAAAACTAAAAAATCCTTCCAATTTAAGGACATTCAAAGGTTCCAATTTATTTTAATTTCATAGCATGACATCTAAAAGTAATTCTGACTCACATATCTCCCTTCAAAGTGGTCCTATCAAAATTTACGCATGAAGCGTTTTTTTAGTACATTTAGAAGGTTATATAATTGCTTAATTTCATTTCACAATCTTTTATTTAAGAAAATTAACTAATGACCATGTCTATAACATATTTTTGTTTTAATAACAGTCTCCGCACTCACCTAAGGAAACATCGATTACATATGAAAATGTCCACTTTAACATAATTTGTTTTGCTGAAATAATCATTTTACTGTATAATGCAATATTAAACTAATAACAGGAACCAAGTAACAAAAAGTATGTAACTATACTTTTAAGATATATCACGTGCATGTTATTCCTCTTACTGTAAATTCTACCGCCTGATTAGCCTTTTTGGTCATGGAGAAGATTATATCAGGTCAAGTATGATTATAAAAAGTCCGACTCGCAGGAACTGCATCATCTTAGCGCGGTTCCGTTCTTATCTATAGACTCATTTAAAATTATTAAAATAGAAGCTGTTATTATTTTGGGTCCACATTTCTAGAGAGCATGAAGATTAGATAGTTAGCCGTCGAGGTGATAAGTAAAGATGGAATGGTTGGGATTCGGCTAAAGAAACCTCAATACGATTTTTGTTAAAAAATCTATATTTAGGACGTTTCAGCTACTCATTGGTAGCCTTCGACAGCAATGAAAGTGCCGGGAGGCAGAGGAGGACCAAAGTTGACAGTTCCATCTTTACTTTCAAGAAAGGTCTTATTTACTTTAGAAGGAAGAAGAAAGGTCTTTTTTATTTAGGCAGTTGAAAAGCTATATCTTGGAAATCCATATCTCTAAGATTAAATTGTTTTTCTTATTTTTCTTAACCTGATTTATTATCAAATACATTATCCACCTATAAGCAGTTAAAAATAACAAGGAATAGAAACAGACAAAAAGAACAGTTCGAATAAGCGAAATCAATTACTTTAAAGTTTTAAGCTCTTATTTCTCCGATTGACATCGTCTAATCAAAACTTTCATCACATCCTTTTTTGTAGAACATTTAGTAAGCTTTCTAATGGTATTCTTCCGTTTACCAAGATTCTCAACCTTTTTCGAGATATTAAGGAAAGTATACAAAGTTACCAAAACTTTTTATGTCTGTTAATAAAATATTTTATCCTAACCCTTCCTTAACTCCAAACGTAACAAAAATTTCAACATATTAGTTTTAATGAAAGTAGAACATGCAGAAAATGTTTCAACTGAATCCCATGATTATAAGTACCGAAACCAAAAACGGTATTCAAAAACTATGTTTCCCATTTTCTCGAAAACAGTTGAAGCTATCGCCTTGAAAATGGTTTCATTCGTTTTCCTAGCCCAAGAATCCTATAAAACGAGTGCTTACAAGCTTATAAACTCAAAAACGTAAGCGTTACGATTTTTTTGCGTGAATTTCGCCCCAAACGCCATCTTCCAGTTGACGGATTTTGCTGGTTAACGAAATTGACCTTTCAAATTGGACGATGGATTTTTGTACCAAATTTCATCAAAATCGGACCATTCGTCTTCTACCTAGAGAGCGAACAGACAAATATATATATATATATATATATATATATATATATATATATACATATACATATATATATATATATATATATATATATATACATATACATATATATATATATACAAATTTGAACCACCATCATTTTCTGAAACGCAAAATTTTCTAGTCGGCACTTCTGGATTGCGTCATGAGATCAACCTTATAAGCGGGGTTCCTCCCTATGGGGGAGGGAGGAACCGCACTAAAAGAAAGAGACAACAATACAGCGATAACAGGGGGGATTAATACATGGAGTATATATTAATACATAAATCGAGTACCGGATAAATACATAATGCGCAATCTGAAACCTTTCAAGAAGGCCATTCACGTTCCGATTTGCAGTACGACTTAGTAGTACTACTAGTTGGATAGTAGACTCCACTCACGCTCCGACTTGCTATCCAACTAGCGATCACACTTTAGCCCTAGTCTGTTTTCACGACTGTGTACGTTGCTCAAGAACCGAAAAATGTATCGAGTGCAGACCGAAGACGCCCGAAGGTCAAGTTGGACGACTTCGATCCGACTCACGCTCCAACTCCGTCGCCAGTTCGAGTCGTCCCTCTAATTCTTCCAATCTTGTCCAACAAGTCCAGTAACGATCCGAATAGTGCCCCAACTTCGGAAATCGGTCCACTAGTCGTACAGCAAACCGGAACGTGAAAGGCCTGTTTAAGAAGCAGAAATACTACACCACATACTAATCCGTTTCCCTGCTACTTGTTCACAGAATCAATGACGATAAGGTTGCCCATAATTTTTGATTAATTATGATATATTGTTAATGAGGTTGTAGCAAAATAAGTGTTGATATTATTCTTTCTATTTTGTACAATGTCAAAATGTCATTTGACTACCAATTTTGACTTGCAATCATTCTTTTGCATGTTTGTATTAAAACATTATTGAGGCTAATCTCGCACAGTGGCTGAAAATAGATTTTTTTTTTATTATTTGGGTTCCTCCAAAAAGGGAACAAATTGAGCAAAAGGTAAGTGTATAAAACCCATAAAGAAAAATATGTACCAAACGTTTTAATACTACCTACGCAGAAATCAAAACCCACTTTATTCTTAAATCGTAGTAAATAAAATCACTTCTCACCAAGTACCAGTAATTTTGTTTAAAAATACATTGTAGAATGGTGTTTGGTGATGTCTGTATTGTTCAGGTAAAGGTCATGGTAGCCACGAAGCGTTACAAGGTTTCGCTCTACTGCACACAGCTGCATCAGCTAAGCATGTCTGCGCAGCATCCTCACTGCTCTCGGATAGCTAGCTATCAGGAACATTACTCATTTACTAGCTTGTTGTCCATACTTAGATCCTGTTTAGGAAGTCTTATATGTGGTCGTTCGAAAGGTGAATTTCATAGATTATATTAGATTAATATTATCAATAAAATAGGTCGCGCTCAGACCGTCGGAGAGAAAAATGATTCCCTGGACTTGTGAAGGTTCACTCTAAAAACACACTGCTTAATGTTTCCTATTTTCTTTTGACATAATACTAATTTTACAGATAAATGCAATTTAAAAAAAAAATCAATTAAAAAGTTTTTTAAAAAAAGAAAAAAACCCGTCCAAAAGAACAGAACAAACATATTTGAAGTTTTAAGCACTTATTTCTCTGATTGACATCGCCTAATCGAAAACTGCTTCATAATCTTTATTGTAGAGCATTTAGTAAACTTTCGAAATGTAACCTTACGCTTACCAGGATTTCCAACCGTTTTCGAGATATTAAGGAAAATATGCGAAGTTGCTAAAACTTTTCATGTCTGTTAACTAAATCTTTTATTCTAATCCTTCCTTACCTGCAAACGTAAACAAAATATTTTTTTTTTTTTGTTTAAATGAATTTCAAACATGCAGAAAATATTTCAACTGAATTCTAAGTACCCAAACCACAAATGTTATTCAACAAATATTTTGCCACTTTTCTTAAAAACGGTTAAAGCTATTGCCTTCAAAATGGTTTCATTCGTTTTTCTAGGCCAATAAACCTATAAAACGAGTACTTGCAAGCATATGAAGTAAGCGCAATTATTTTTTTTGCGCGAATTTCGCTTCAAAACCCATGTTCCTGTGGGCGGATTCTGCTGGTTATCGAACCTTACCTTTCAAATTCGACGATAGAATTTGGTTCGAAATTTCATCAAAATCAGACCATTCGTCTGGGACCTAGAGAGCGAACAGGCAAATATATATACAAATTTGAAGCACCGTTATTTTCGTTCTCTGGGGGTTCTGAAAGGTAAAATTTTCTAGTCAGCAGTACCGGATTGCATCATGAAGTCAACCTTATAAGCAGGGCTCCTCCCTATGGAGGGAGGGAGGAACCGCGCTAAAACAGGAGCAAAGTTTCTAAACTAGGTATAAAAATCATCGGAATATGCAGAAAGGTAAAAAAAAAGTCCGATTTGCAGGAACTGCGTCATCTTAGCGCGGTTACATCTCGAAGAAATGGAATAGATTAGCATCACAAATCACAGGAAACTGACAGTAGTCAACTTACACAGAAGCGGATAATTCCTAATCTGTATAAGTCAATACAATAATGTACTGAAACCGTATTTCCATTCTGTCGTGGGTTAAATCTTTCTATAAAATAAGAAATAACGACAACTTCAGTTGAAGGCTATGAGGAAGGTTATATAAATAGGAGAATTCAAAACAAACTATGTATACGCCATCATGATTAGCCACTGCCATCATGATTACCACAGCCACTCCAAACTTATTATCAATACCTTAGACCATTTCTTAGCTTATTTTACTACAATACTAATTTTACTGATAAATGAAATTAAAAAGTAGATACAACCAATTAAAAAGTGAGATAAAGAAAGAGAAAAACCATTTTAAAACAACAAAACAAACACTTTTTAAGTTTTAAGCGCTTATATCTCTGATTGACGTTGCCCCATCGAATGTTACTTCAGAACGTTTTAGCGCGGTTCCTCCCTCCCCCATAGGGAGGAACCCCGTTTATAAGGTTGATACAATGAAACAATCTAGTTCCGACTAGAAAATTTCGCGTTTCAGAACCCCTAGAGACCGAAAATAACGGTGGTTCAAATTTGTATATATATATATATATATATATATATATATATATATATATATATATATATATATATTATATATATATATATATATATGTATATATTTATATTTATATATATATATATATATGTATATATTATATATATATATATATATATATATATATATATATATATATATATATATATATATATATATATATATTTGTCTCTTCGCTCATTTCTGGCTTCCCTAATGGTCCGATTGTGATGAAATTTGGTACAAAAATCCGTCGTCCAATTTAAAAAGTCAAGTTCGTTAACCAGCAGAATCTGCCCACTGGAAGATGGCGTTTGGGGCGAAATTCGCGCAAAAACAAATCGTAACGCTTACGTTTTTTAGTTCATAAGCTTGTAAATACTCGTTTTATAGGCTTCTTGGGCTAGGAAAACGAATGAATCCATTTTCAATGCGATAGCTTTAACCGTTTTCGAGAAAATTGGAAAAATAGTTTTTGAATACCGTTTTTGGTTTGGGTACTTAGAATCATGGGATTCAGTTGAAACATTTTCTGCATGTTTAAAATTCATACATACAAAGATGTGTAAATTTTGGTTACGTTTGGAGTTAAGGAAGGATTAAAATAAAATATTTTATTAACAGACATGAAATGTTTTGGGAACTTCGTATACTTTCCCTAATTTTTTTTTTTTTTTTTTTTTTTTTTTTTTTTTTACGGCGCATCTACAACTTGGCCATTAGCGCCGACTTTCCCTAATATCTCGAAAACGGTTTGAAATATTGGTAAACGGAGGGTTACCATGCGAAAGCTTACTAAATGTTCTGCAAAAAAGATTCTGAAACAATTTTTGATTAGGCGATGTCAATCTGAGAAATAAGTGCTTAAACTTTGAAGTAATTGATTTCGTTTATTTGAACGGTTCTTTTTGTCTGTTTTTATTCCTTGTTATTTTTTCATTGCTTATAGTTGGATAATGTATTTGACAATAAAACAGATTAATTAAAATAAGAAAAACAATTCATTGCTAGAAATATATCAGGCTGAACCGTATGAAATGTCCGTTTTGGATTTGCCGATTTCCTTCAAATGACTTGAAACTGTCGAGGTTCCTACTCCGAGTTCTTTGGCATGTTCCCTAGTGGTTTTAATTGCTTATAGTAGTCAAATGTATTTGTCAATAAAACAGGATACGTATAATTAGAAACAATATTCAACTTCACACAGGTTAGATACTATGAGGTCCGAAAAAAATGTACCTGCTAAGAGTTAATTCTCAAGAGTTGTAAATATACCCCAGGTATCTGCCGACACAAATACAAAGCCTAGTTTGGTTTGGTTACTTAGAATCATGGGATTCAGTTGAAACATTTTTTGCATGTTTGAATTTCATCAAAACTAACACGTTAAGCTTTTGGTTACGTTTGGCGTTAAGGAAGGGTTGGAATAATATATTTTATGAACAGGCAGGAAAACTTTTGGGAACTTCGTATACTTTCATTAATATCTCGAACACGGTTGGGAAATTTTAATAAGTGTATAGAAACTATTTGAAAGCTTTCTAAATTCTCTACAAAAAAGATTCTGAAACAATTTTTGATTAGGTGATGTCGATCGAAGAAATAAGTGCTTAAATCTTCAAATATGTCTGTTTAGCTCTTATCAACGGTTTTTTGTCGTTCTTTTTGTAACTTTATTGCTTTTTATTTTTGTAATTTCTTATGTTAGGAAAATGTATTTGTGTGTAAAACAGGATAGGTAAAATGAGACCAATTTTCCGTTGCTAGAAATAATGAAAAGTTCTGGGAACTTTGTATACTTACGAATACGTATTAATAAATATCTCGAAAACGGTTGAAAATCTTGGGAAGCGAAAGGTTACAATTCGAAAGCTTACTAAATGGTCAACTAAAAAAGGTTCTGAAGAAAGTTTTGAATAAGCGATGTCAATCGGAGAAATAAGTGCTTAAACTTTGAAGTAATTGATTTCGTTTATTCAACGATTCTTTTTGTCTGTTTTAATTCCTTGCTTTTTTTTAATTGCTTAAAGTTGGACAATGTATTTGACAATAAAACAGATTGAGTAAAATAAGAAAAACAATTCATTGTTAGAAATATAGCTTGCCAAGAGAAAGAGATTCGATGACGTCTTTTGAATATTTTCAATTGACTTTATTCTGTTGGTTTTTTATTTTATTTTTTTAATTGATTTTATTTGTAGAATTATTACTATAGTAGAAGAACACAAGAAAATGTGAAAAATTCTGATATTTTTCAATGCATTGAAACGACTAAATAGATATCTCTAGAAGAGGATTCTGTGTTCTGGCGGACCCAACTAGGTAAAGTCATAAACCCCTTTGAACAAAGGCCGAACCAAATATTATGTGTTTCTATTCTAGGCTTTTCAAATGACAATAGGGATATGAAAGGAACCGCGCTAAGATGATGCAGTTCCTGCGAGTCGGACTTTTTTTGTAGAGAAATTAGTAAGCATTCGAATGATCACTTTCCACTTATTACGATTTCCCAACCGTTATCGAGATATTTACGAAAAATGTATGGAGATCCGAAAACTATTCATGTCTATTAATAAATGTTTTTTTTCGCATACTTCTTTATATCCAAATATAATCAAAAGTTAAACATCTTAGTTGGGACTAATTTCCAAGATGTAGAAAATATTTCAATTGAATCCCGCGATTCTAACTACTTACAAAAAAATAATGACTTACAAAACATTGATTCCACTTATCTCAGAAACGGTTAAAGCTATCGCCTTGAAAATGGTTTCATTCGTTTTCCTAGACCAAGAAACCTATAAAACAAGTACCTGCAAGCATATGAACTCAAAAACGTAAGCGTTACGATTTTTTTGCGCGAATTTCGCCCCAAACACTAACTTCTAGTAGGCGGATTCTGCTGGTTAACGAACTTGACCTTTGAAAGTAGACGACAGATTTTTGTACCAAATTTCGTCAAAATCGGACCATTTTTGAGCTTCCTAGAGCGTGAACAGACAAGCATATATATATATATATATATATATATATATATATATATATATATATATATATACAATTTTGGGCCACCTATATTTTCGTGATCTATACGGTCTGAAAAGTGAAAGTTTCTTGTCGGCACTTCCGGATTGCGTCGTGAGGTCAACCTCATAAGCGGGTTCTCCCTATGGAGATAGGGAGTAACCGCGCTAAAAAACTTTATTTCACACTTTAAGTTTATTTATTTCAATATTTTGACATTTCTTCAGCGGAGTATGTCATACATATTCAAAGGTTTATTGCCTCAACTCGAAGTCAAATAACAGTGACTAATCCAAGTAGATAATAAACACTCAATTAATTGCACATATACATTTGTGTGTGTGTGTGTTACGTTAATAGCGGTCTTAGTTTAGTTAAAATTTATTTTTGTTCACGAAGATATAAGTCAATATACACACATGTTATACCACTTGCCCTTTTTTTTAAGCTCTTTCAATTAGTTGTTCTATTATTGTTCTCGGATTTTATTAATAGAGCGTATTACTTCCTATAAATTATATTTGTTTATTTTTAAAAAAAATATATTTCGTTTAGAGCCTTCTGCTCAAACTCAGGAACATAAATATACTTTAGGTCCACCCGACAAACCTATTTAATGTACTGTAGAACATACATTCTTCTTTTTCGGACATGTCAACTGCTCATGCGCGAACGCCACTGCTCAGCGCGAACGCCAGCGGACACTTTTTTGTAACGGTTTTCTTGGTTTCTTTCTCTAATGCGCTAATGTTTTCAGAATCTAAATTATGTTAGCGCGGTTACTCCCTATCTCCATAGGGAGAACCCGCTTATGAGGTTGACCTCATGATGCAATCCGGAAGTGCCAACTAGAAACTTTCACGTTTCAGACCCTATAGATCACGAAAATATTGGTAGCTAAAATTTGTAATTATATATATATATATATATATATATATATATATATATATATATATATATATATATGTATATATATATACATATATATATGTATATATTTATATTATTTATTCTTATAGATGACCCAAAATATCAAAATTCCTTTTTTATCCTAGGAGGCATGGGGTCATTAAGCAGTCTTCCTTTATTATACTACTTTATTTATTGGGCCCGACATGTTTCGTGCATCTTTTCTTCGCACCTCTTCAGGGGCACTTCTTGCAAGGAAGTCCTCCCGTTACCAAGTACTCCCTCTGACGGCTCAAAAATGGTCTGATTTTGATGAAATTTGGCACAAAAATCTGTCTTCTAATTTGAAAGGTCAAGTTCGTTAACCAGCAGAATCCGCCCACTAGAAGATAGTGTTTGGGGCGAAATTCGCGCAAAGAAAATCGATACGCTTACGTTTTTGAGTTTATATGCTTGCAGGTACTTGTTTTATAGGTTTGTTAACATAAGAAAACGAATGAAACCATTTTTAAGGCGATATCTGTACCCGTTTCTGAGAAAAGTGGAATCAATATTTTTGTAAGTCATTATTTTTTTGTGATTACTTAGAATCGCGGGATTCAATCGAAATATTTTCTACATCTCAATAACGGTTGGGAAATCGTGGTAAGTGGAAAGTGACCATTCGAATGCTTACTAAATTCTCTACAAAAAATGTTCTGAATTCGATGGGACAACGTCAATGAGAGATATAAGCGCTTAAAACTTAAAAAGTGTTTGTTTTGTTGTTTTGAAATGGTTTTTCTCTTTCTTTATCTCACTTTTTAATTGGTTGTTTCTAGTTTTAAATTGCATTTATCAGTAAAATTAGTATTGTAGTAAAATAAGCTAACAAACGGTGAAAGGTATTGGTAATAAGTTTGGAGTGGCTGAGGTAATCATGATGGCAGTGGCTGTCAGTTTCCTGTGATTTGTGATGATAATCTATTCCATTTCTTCAAGATGTACGAAACCGCGCTAAGATGACGCAGTTCCTGCGAGTCGGACTTGTTTTATTTATATGTTATAGCGTTTATTTTCTACATTATCAATATTTTGAACTTGTCGTTTAATTCGTTTTCGTGGTAACTGTTCCAATTGTCTTATTTATTACAGCTATTGCAGTTAATTTTTTATATATTGTATTTAGTTTTCTTTGATTTTAATCTGTAATGTGACTAAAGTTATTTTTCTTTTATTGTCATATTTTCTATCTATCCTCCCAATATATTTACATATGCATATGTTTTAATATGTTTGAAATGATTGGATTAAAATTGAAGCCAAAATAGCGACATGGTTCTGGATTCTCATCTTTGAAAAATATATGTAAAAAAATATATTATTGCCATAATATATGAATTTACTCGATTATCAATTTTTTTTTTACTTCACAGAAATCAATTAAAGTTAAATTCCTCTGTCATAACTCGTATAAAAGTTTGAAAATGGATCAAAAACATTAGAAATTAAAATACTGTTTACAATGAATGAGTTTCTTATTGTTACCAGAACACCATTTGTACTGTCTCAATTCTCATATGTGTTCCTACCTAGTATGTATCATAAATTAAACACGATTTCCTACATAATTCCTAACGATACCATATATAGGAAATGCGTTATCTGGAGAAACTTCCCCAATATGCGTAGGGTGTCTTGAAGAGGGGGGGGGGGGTTTGTATTCTGGCCCGACGCCTATCATTGTATCGGAAATGTATTACACGGCGCTCTGGGTATACCATTCCGCAAAGCAGTTTCAACACCCTCCATTCAACCCCTTTTTCCATATCATTAAACATGAGCAGAAGCTGTCAGCTTATAACATCAATATTATTTTATCATTTTTATGTGTTTTCACTTATTTTAATACCTTCGAAAATATTTATGTTTTAGATATTACTTATTTTTAGATATTTTGGTAATTTCTAGTCATCACAAAGCAATTTATAAAAATTGTTCTTATGTATTATGTTATTCTATTTATAAACGCATATTACAGTTTTTTTTTAAAAGTATTAACAGTATTTAAAAAAAATGTTCTTGTTGAAAAAATTCTTGATCTCATGCAGGAACTAGACTTCTTTGAGAAAATCAATTGGAATTGGATCTTCTCTTGCAAAAAGTTTTGGGGACAAAGAAGAAGCCATAAACGTATTTTTTCATTTTTTAAGAAAGACACATATGCATTCAAAATTATAATTTTTATTTTTTATTAATATTTTTTTTAACTAATCCATTAAAAAAAAACAAAAAAAAACAAAAAAAAAAACTAATCCATTAAAATTAGTTATTATGTTTTTATTATTATTGATATTTCATAATTTATATTTAAATTAGTTTTTTTTTTTTTTTTTTTTTTTTTTTTTTTTTTTTTTTTTTAACGGCGCATGTACATCTTGGCCATTAGCGCCGGGCTATCTACAGGTTGCCACCCTTTTCTAATGCCTACAGCACGTGGTCGGTCACCCATTCAGGTACTGACCACGCCCGACGTTGCTTAACTTCGGTGGCTATTCAACGTGGCTATGGCCGTTGGCAGTTATTATTATTATTAATTATTAATGTACTATTATTTTAATTTATTCTTGAATCAATTCCTTACTTTTAATTAATCGTATTACCATTTGTTATTATTATATAGTCATAACCACTATAGTAGGTAACAAAAATGTTTTTTCTTACCATGCAATCGCTAATGATCCAGGCAAAAGTAAACATAAATAAATAAAAATACAAAATTCTTTTATGACTAAAAATTTAGAAACACAGTTTGCACATTTTATAAGCAGATACTAAACATATTTTTAGATTTTACTCATAAAATTATTGAAATAATTATTAACTAGAACATTTAATCATATGTGGTAGAAATATTTTCCAACAGTTTTAGACTATACAGGTTGATTCAGGTTTAAATAGCCAAAGTCTAGGAGGTGATTCTGGACATAATTTCCAACAAGAAAGTTTATTAGAAGCATTGTCTCATTTCCTAGGAAAATGGAGTTATGTCCAATTTTTATTTCAGACATATTTTTTATTGAGTAAGGAAGAATTACTCAAAAACTGTTCAGGTTAATTAAATTCTATTTATGCCACCATAAATATACAAAACTTTCTTTAAGGAAACGGTAATTTAATTGGCTAAGCCCATTGATAGAAGATTCTTTCAGGGCGTCCAATAACGCACTTATGTTTTTCTCGATGAATCAGAGTTTTCTCAGTATTTTTTTCCTCAGCCCCCCTGACGGACTACAGATCCACTACTTACAGGAAAATTTCTACATTTAGTATGCTTTAAATTTATCCAAATGAAGGAGAAGTTTACTGAGTATAATGTTGAACGATTGGCGTCCTTTTGTCAAAAACGATTTTAGTAATTTTGTCAAAAAATGTAGTTTTGTTATTGTTAAGTAAGGGCTTTGAACATTTACAACTACGAGGCTTATTGCGTTTAGCTTTAAAAATAAACAAACAATATTATGAAATGAATTCTTCAAAAATATAAACCCTAATTCATTCGTTTGGTAATATCCATGAAACGTTGAACTAACCCAGTGACAGAGTTCAATAGCTAAAGAAGATTGAGTCTGCTTTTTCAAACATTTCTGTGTTAGAACTTTCCTCCGAAGGAAAGTAGCTATTGAGGTTGGACTCATGACGGAATTTTTGAAAAATTTCTTCAAATCCTTATCGATCCTACCTAGTAGACACCGAAAATTACCCCCGTTAAAATTGATATATATATATATATATATATATATATATATATATATATATATATATATATATACATATATATATGTCTGTTAACACGATAGCGGCCAGAGTTTTTGTTTTTTCGTCACGAAACTTGGTATATAGCATTCAATTAGCAAACGATTGAACGAGTACGTTAACCACCAAAATCGGTCCACCGGAAGGGGGGGTTTACCCCGAACCCAAAACACAAATTTGACCATGTCAGCCATAATATTTGTTATATTTCAACGAAACTTGGTATTCGTAGTGGTAATATAGAGAGAAAAGTGAGATATAAAAATGAACTAAAAAAAAAAAAATCGGGTTATAAGGGGGGGGGGGGGTTACTCTGGACCCACAATACCAATTCGCCACTACCAGCCGTGATGTTTGGTATATTTCGACGAAACTCGGTATTCGTAGTGGTAATCTACAGGTAAACATGTGTTGTAAAAATAAACTAAATCGGTTCATTAGGAGGGGGGGGGGGGTTACTCCGGACCCACAATACCAATTCGCCACTACCAGCCGTGATTTTTGGTATATATTGACGAAACTCGGTATTCGTAGTGGTAATCTACAGGTAAATATTTGTTGTAAAAATAAACTAAATCGGTTCATTAGGAGGGGGGGTTTACTCCGGACCCAAATTACTAATATACTCATACCGGTCGTAATTTCTGCTGTATTGTAACGAAACGCGGTATACGTCGTGGGTAACTCATGAGAAAGAAGTGTTGTAAAAATGAGCTGAATCGGTCGATCGGAAAGCGGGGGTTTAATTTGTAATATATTTCAATAGAAAAGCCTCCCAGACGTAGGTTCACAAAGCCGCCGTAAGGAGCGCTTTCTACCACTAGAGTGACTGTATCCTTTTCCAGCGTTAGATCAAAATACGATAATATGAGGTTTTTTGTATTTATTACGTAGTGTAATAGGTACCATGTGTAAACATAGCTCTGGAAGCAAATTAATAATCGATCAGTTACTCATTACAAATTTAAAAGAGAACTATTCATGTTTTTATTTTATTTGTGTAGGATATTTTAAGCAAATTGTTCTGGAAAGCAGTCTACACTACCCAAATTCTGAGGAAAGTGCTTAGTTATGCAGCTCCTGCGTGACGGACTTTTTTTGATTGATATGTGTAGAATGGCATAATCTCTTTGCTTTGAGATCAGTGTAATAGAATTATCCTGTGTATGTTGCTTTGTAGATTTGGGACCGACGGATTTCCAGCAATGTTTGCACCTGACAGAGGATCTACTGGCAATATTGACGGCTCCCAATTATCCCCGTAACATCAGTCATGTGTGTAAGCCTTTCAATCAAAGTGCGTTCAGATCCTGGCTAAATCGATCAATGTATCTCAATGCCTGGATCTCAATAGAGCAATTTGTAAGGGTTTTGTCCTCAAACGCCTTTTGTGAGGCAATAACAGATAATTTACTTTCAGAAAGAATACAACACTCTACAGGTGATAGTGTGTACAATGTTTTCCATTTAGAAGTATTCAATAAATATTCTGACCACAACAAGTTGTTAAAGTACAACGCAGATCATGAGGGCAGGTATGGTCAATCTTTGAAGTGTTTCGGGCCAAACATTAGTGTGTAAATACGCTTGCAGGTCGCGTAGATGGTTCAAAATAAACTAATGTCAAATTTTAAAGTATTTTTCATACATTTTATCGGAACAAAATTATAATACAATGACAATTATATAATAACAGAATTTATTAAAATATCAAAATTAAATAAAATATAGGTACAACATTATAGTTAAATCGTGAGATTAGGTATTATTACAAACTACGAAAGTTAAATAGCGCCTCGAAATCTTTGAGACACTTGAGTTTAGGATACTAATCCATCGTTGTTTGAATTAATTTCACTCAAAGAAATACTTTTTTTTTAAGTGGAGTTTTCAAAATGTATTGGAGGCCTGATCAAATCTTACAGCGGGCCGGATCCGGGGTTGCCCATATATGATGTAGAGTGTGCTGTTTATAAACCGATTATAACAGCACGAAACAAATACAGTATTCTATGGTAAGCTCTATGCAATATTAGGAGCCTTGAAAATAAAAGAATCTAAGGATGTGAAGACCTTTATCACAAACGAATTTTGAGGTCTTTAAACACAATCGTGTCAGGTGAATTTGTAAATGGATTTCTCCTTAGGATACAAGAATTATTTAGTGTACCCTGAAATCATCAATGAGAGTGGGTATGTAATGAGTAATCAATTTTATTGTTGTTAATATTAACTCGTAGGCTTCCACGGTCCGAGTCATTATACATATTATAGTCTTCTGGTATTGACCGTGTCACAAACTTCTTTGCCGACGTTTCGCTAGTCATACTGCCAGCTTCCTCAGGGCTTAGTCTGAGAATGAGGATGTTCTTCTAGTTCTTCTGTATAAATACCTCTCTTTGTATTCATCCGCGGGCGTAGTCTGCTCTTCCATGTCCCTGATTGGTTGGTCCCGGTCTTGCTTGATTCTGGTTGGTGGGTTCCATCTGGATCATTGATTGGCTGAATTTCGTTTTTTTTCTTTTTTCTCTAGGTTTAATTACCGGATGCCATAATTTGCTGAGCTTGTACCCATCTTCTTTGTTGAAATTTTCCAGGCATCGTACTATTTCTATGGCTTCCCTTATGATCCGTTCTAAGCCAGAATGCTCACTTGGTCGAACTGGATAGCATGATTAGTGTTATAAAAGTGTTCTGCTACCGCCTATTTATAACACTAATCATGCTATCCAGTTCGACTAAGTAAGCATTCTGGCGAAAATAGAAAATTATCAAGAACGGTTTGTTGTTATTTAAGACGGTTTGTCGTAAATTGTCGCAACTCTAACCCCTTTAGAATAGCCTTTAATGTCTTAAATAAAGTATCGAATAAGACCATTTTTCAATACATTAATTCTTCAATGGATAGAATATGTGTGAGAAATACACTCAAGATACCGAAGACATTACAACAACGAACTGACAATTCAAAAACTCCACATATTTTTTTTTAATAAACATAAACATTTACAAATACATTGAAGTGCTAATAAAGCAGTAGATTAATAACATTTTGGGTTATTTATTATAGGCGTTGATATATATATATATCAATATTATTTTAGTGTATTGTTGTATAGATAGATATATCAAGTATATGGAATAACAAAATGAAATTTAGACATGTTAGGAAATTATCCACAAAGATTTTCTGAGGTATAAATTATTTCCATATATAGTTTATTTATTGATCCTCAACCTCAGCCAAATATATTGATGAACTAGTTACAATTCCTCATTTTTAACCGTTTCGGCCTCAGGGCCATCCTCATTAACTAGAAGAAAAATAAATTACATGTATTTAAAATTACATTAAAAAATTACCCCCTTTTTTTATCCATAAAATGTAAAAAAAAATTTAAAAACTATCTTTAACTTATATTACCTTCCTTTCTTAATCCACATATAAACACCCTATTTTCACAAGAGCTTGTCATCACATTACATCTAAACTTTATTTTTGATATGTATAATATGATAAGTAAAATGGACATGAACAATTTTTAATATATGGGATTAGAGATGGAATGTGATGATAGTGTAAATAGAAAATGGTGGAAGGTTGTGGCCACATGGTCTGGTGGAAATTTCAAATGTTTAAAGAAAGAGTAAAAAAGTGTTATTTATAGAAGATGAAAAATCCTAGAGTTTTAAAGGTTTAGATGTAATGTGATGACAAGCTCTTGTGAAAATAGGGTGTTTATATGTGGATTAAGAAAGGAAGGTAATATAAGTTAAAGATAGTTTTTAAAAAATTTTTTACATTGTATGGATAAAAAAAGGGGGTAATTTTTTAATGTAATTTTAAATACATGTAATTTATTTTTCTTTTAGTTAATGAGGATGGCCCTGAGGCCGAAACGGTTAAAAATGAGGAATTGTAACTAGTTCATCAATATATTTGGCTGAGGTTGAGGATCAATAAATAAACTATATATGGAAAAAATGAAATATGCTGGAATAAACGTCTCCCTCTTAGGAGTACTTTATAGGTGGAAAAACCAATAATACTCTGCTGTCCGTCATATCATTGAAATATATTTTCGGGGTTTTATTTATCGGTTATTCTGGCTGTAAATGTCAGCAGGTATGGTATGGATGTCAGCATCAGGGCGAACTCGTATCTCAATGAAATTTACACATTTCTCCACACTGGGACTTTCGATTAGGGGCTTTGGCTTGTGTATTTTTTATGTTTATAATTAAGTAAATCTATGTATTTTTTTCTTTACCTGTTTATTGATAATAAAAATAATCTATATATTTTCTTATTGCTTAAGGGCTAGTTTTTGCCGTTCCGCCATAACTTCCTTAATACATAAGTGAGGCATAATTATAAAGCTTTTCTTAAAATATACTCATTTCGCATTTAATTTCTACTTAATATTGTTTTAAGGTATTCGATTTTCTAATTTATTTTTAATATGAATTATAATAATCAAACCTTAAATTTGTATTTACTTCCCCAAACCTCTCGAAGCGGCTGCTCTCAGCTCCCTACTACAATGATATGAACTAGTTCTCATTGTCACGCAATCTGACCTCAAAGTAATTTTATAATACAACTTTAACAAATCATTTAGTGCATCTGACCTGACCATGATTATAGTTTTGCAATTCTTTTTGTGGTCTCAGCTTCAGATGATGTCAAGTGGAAGGGAGCGTCTCAGAGGAAGACCATCACGGAGATGAAGAACACAGACCCTCAACCCTGTATCAGCAAAGACAAGGAGATAAGAAGAACACAGACCCTCAACCCTGTATCAGCAAACACAAGGAGATATGAAGAACACAGACCCTCAACCCTGTATCAGCAAACACAAGGAGATATGAAGAACACAGACCCTCAACCCTGTCTCGGCAAACACAAGGAGATATGAAGAACACAGACCCTCAACCCTGTCTCGGCAAACACAAGGAGATATGAAGAACACAGACCCTCAACCCTGTCTCGGCAAACACAAGGAGATATGAAGAACACAGACCCTCAACCCTGTATCAGCAAACACAAAGAGATATGCGACTGAAAATGAATGCTACTCTCTAGGGAACACTTCGCACGGAACGGCTAGTAAAAATGAATTTTAAAATATTATAAAGAAACATTCAAGTAATAGATAAAAAAATACTAATGAGAAGAAAAAAAAATCAAACAATGTAAGTTGATAAAATTAATAGGAAAAATGCATATTATAATTTTTATCTCTTATGAATTACACCAAAGACATCGTACATATATTCTTATGTATTTCGAATCCGTCATGACGCGTCAGGAGGAAGGTCAAATTTTGTATCAACTCGTTAAAGAAGAAATGACTAAAGCTTCCATGGTTTTGAGGAGCGCTGAATTCGAATTCGAGGTCTTTTTCACCCCCTCGGCGTAAAATAAAGGTTATTTAAAGGACAAATATGTCAATTTTGCAAAAAATGAATCTGCAGTCAAAAATTCATTTTGGCAAAATAGACATATTTATCCTTGAAATGACCTTGATTTTACACCGATGGGGTAAAACAGACCTCGGATTCGAATTCAGTGACCCTCAAAACCATGGAAGCTCTGGTTATTTCATCTTTAACGACGCACACATACACACACAGGCACAAACATATATATATATATATATATATATATATATATATATATATATATATATATATTCTTCCATAAATGCAACCTCAATATCTACATTCCTTCAAAGTGCTAACAGAGAATATTTGTTTAATACTTGTATTACGCCACTAGAAAGGCCATATATTCAATTTAGGATGAGCTAAATTTCTACATACCTTAGTACATTTTTTTTTAACTGACATTAAAACACAGAAATAAAAAATAAAACTTGTAAAACAATTTATTAACTATGTAATTTCACTAGAAACAACAATCCTCAAGATTGTTGACACAGTTTAATCAACTTGATGGTCGAATAATATTTCCATTTTACTCGAACTGAGTAATGAAATATTTAAAAATGTATCAAGTCTGCTAAGTTAAGAACTGCTTTCAATCAAAGTTTTAAAATTTTGAAGGGACATTATTTAGACAAATTGGTCCCAAATTCAAACAAAACTAATTGGAGAAACTTGACTGAAACTAATTCAATTAAATCCTAATTCCTGGCGGAGGAAATGAGATGGAAGCAGCGAACCAATGAATGAATAACAGCTGTTCAGTTTACTCAATGGACCGGGAAGCACATTAAGCAAATGGACAAACAAATTCTGTCCAAAAGCCACTCCCACCCCTTAGCGCAATCGTTGTATGATGGTCTTTAAATTGTCAAATAATGCTCAAAATGCGGGGAACACCTTGGCACCTTGGTGTACTCCAGTTTTAGCGCGGTTCCTCCCTCCCCCATAGGGAGGAACCCTGCTTATAAGGTTGATACAATGAAACAATCCGGAAGTGCCGACAAGAAAATTTCGCGTTTCAGAACCCCTAGAGACCGAAAATAACGGTGGTTCAAATTTGTATATATATATATATATACATATATATATATATATTTGTCTGTTCGCTCATTTCTGGCTTCCCTGATGGTCCGATTTTGTTGAAATTTGGTACAAAAATCTCGTCCAATTTGAAAGGTTAAGTTCGTTAACTAGCAAAATCCGCCCACTGGAAAATGGCGTTTAGGGCGAAATTCGCGCAAAAAAAATCGTAACGCTTACGTTTTTGAGTTCATAAGCTTGTAAGTACTCTTTTTATAAGCTTCTTGGTCTAGGAAAACGAATGGAACCATTTTCAAAGCGATAGCTTTAAACGTTTTCGAGAAAACTGAAAAAATAATTATTGAATGCTGTTTTTGGTTTGGGTTTAGAATCATGGGATTCAGTTTAAACATTTACTGCATGTTCTACTTTCATTAAAACTAATATGTTGAAATTTTGGTTGCGTTTGGAGTCAAGGAAGGGTTAGAATAAAATATTTTATTAACAGACATAAAAAAGTTTTGGTAACTTTGTATACCTTCCTTAATATCTCGAAAAAGGTTGAGAATTTGGGAAACGGAAGAATACCATTAGAAAGCTTACTAAATTACTAAATGCTCTACAAAAAAGGTTCTAATGAAAGTTTTGATTAGGCGATGTCGATCGGAGAAATAAGTGCTTAAAACTTTAAAGTTATTGATTTCGCTTATTCGAACTGTTCTTTTTGTCTTTGATTTTGATACTTAAAATTATGGGATTCAGTTGAAACATTTTCTGCATGTTTGAATTTCATCAACACTAATATGTTAAAATTTGGGTTACGTTTGGAGCTAAGGAAGGATTAGAATAAAATATTTTATTAACAGACATGAAATGTTTTGGGAACTTCGTATACATTCCCTAATATCTCGAAGACGGTTAGGAATATTGGTAAACGGAGGGTTACCATGCGAAAGCTTACTAAATGTTCTACAAAAAAGATTCTGAAACAATTTTTGATTAGGCTATGTCAATCGGAGAAATAAGTGCTTAAACTTTGAAGTAATTGATTTCGTTTATTCGAACGGTTCTTTTTGTTTGTTTTTATTCCTTGTTGTTTTTTCATTGGTTATAGTTGGATAATGTATTTGACAATAAAACAGATTAATTAAAATAAGAAAAGCAATTCATTGTTAAAAATATATCAGGCTGTACCGTATGAAATGTCAGTTTTGGATTTGTCGATTTCTTTCAAATGTCTTGAAACTGTCGAGGCTCCTACTCCGAGTTCTTTGGCATATTCCCTAGTGTTTTTAATTGCTTATAATAGTCAAATGTATTTGTCAATAAAACAGGATACGTATAATTAGAATCAATATTTTGTTTGTTAGAATTCGAAGATGCCGTATGAATATGTAGATTACAGTACTGGTGTTGATTTCGTTCTTTAGAATTATTCTTGGTATTCCCTATTTTCATCTGTTAACCATAGTTTTTTTATTGTTAGTAGGTTTTTCTTATTGATTATAGAATATAAATCTATTTGCCTAAAAACAGGATACGTAAAATTAGTGACAATATTTCGGAGATTTCTGAGCGAAATACTTTTAAGATTTTCTACCACCACGAACGGCTTTATTCCTCTATTTTTATCCACTAGATAGGCTTTATTTGGCATATTATTCTACATATGTTTTATTTAGCAGGGGATTCTGATGAAATGTCGTGTTTTTGCTGTGGATTTTAAATACGATGTATCTAAGATTGGATAACATTAGCGAGTCTACATAGTTACCGACTAGTTAGAACCGACGACGGAGGATTACTTCTTGCTATGATTTAGTCTACATATGTATATTAAGTCCTAAATCCAAAAAATAAACTTCACAACGGTTAGATACTATGAGCGAATATGGCGGTTCAATGCCCGTAGAAACAAGGGGGCCGCAGGAAATTTACCTGCTAAGAGTTAATCCTCAAGAGCTGTAAATATACCCCAGGTATCTGCCGACACAAATACAAAGCCTAGGTGGAGAGCACCCCAAAAGCTCAGATCCAAACATAAGGTTATATACTAAATATTCATAAAGACTACTTAGTTGTAAACCGATTTATCAATTAGCAATCAATAGTTTTCAACAAAGGTTATATACTAAATATTGATAAAAAGTATTTAATTAGAAAAAAAACAATATTCCACAAGACTTATATTTGGTCCATTTGTGTCTACTCCATAGACTTAATTAGGTATATTATTCTATTGTAGTTGGGCAACTAAACTTTGTTTTAATTTGTTAAATAAAGTTTTTTTTCTTGACTTGTTATTCGTCAAGACTTTTATTGGTCCTTGTGTATTAACTAGATAGGTTTTATTCGGCATATTATTCTATATAGGCTATATTAGGCAGGGTATTCTACTCAATCTTGTGTACTTCTTCTTGATCCTTCTGTACATGGGCGTATATAAAAACAATTTCGGGGGGGGGGGGCTGAGACCATTTCCAGGGTATGGAATACTAAATATTTAGAGCTTGGAATAGTTTTAGGCAACTAAAACGCTATTACACGTAAAATAAAATATGTTTTATGAACTAAGTGATCTTATTTAATTTATTTTTAAGGGGTTTACGAGAAGTTCTTATCATCAATTCAAAATTTCGGGAGGGACTGCAGTCCCCTCAGCCCCCCCCCCTCATATACGCCCATGCTTCTGTATCCTCTAGAAAGGCTTTATTAGGCATATTTTGTATTGATTTATAGAGCTTTGCTTTAGAATGAGAGCCAGATTCTGTAATTTCCGCTTCTGAGTAAAAGTTAGCTACTGTCGGTGTCCCTGACGCCTTAATATCACTTTTATTCGAGATGTTCGAGAGGATTTTGACAATTTTCACGAGATATATAAAAAAAAATAAGTTTATTTCTTTTCTAAGCTTATCAAATGGCACTAGGGACATGAACGGAACAGATGCTGCAGTTCCTGCGAGTCGGACTTTTTAGCACTTTCCTCCGAAGGGTTGGGTTGGGTTGGTAGTTAAAGGGCAGAAAACTGCTTGGTCATCTCCGCACTTGTTGTGTTTAATTGTGCAAGATTAATGTTAGGATGGAGAGTGTTTTCAGTATTATGTGTTTGAGATAGAGTTATGTTACTAAAGTTGTATTTGGGAGAATCTAAGTTTGGAAAAAAAGAGAAATTATTGTTGCTATAAAATTGCATGGATATAAGAACCAGATTCACACACACATAAATATATTTGCACTTATATAAATATAGTACAAATAATAAAAAATATATATAATGTAAACATATATTTTGTTTTATTTTATTTTTTTTTTTTTTATTCATTTTATTTTTTTATTTTTTTTTTGTTATTTTATTTTTTTATGTTGATATTTTTTAAAAATATTTTCTTCTTCTTTTTCCCTTTTTTTTCCTTCTTTTGTTTTAACTTTTTTTTTGTATATAGATTTTTATTTTTTTTTTTTCCTCATTTATTTATTTTGATATATACTAGTGATTACACTGTACAACTAACTAGAAAGTTGTTAGTATAATATAACTAACAACTTTCTTATATTATACTAATGCTTACTATTACTATTGTACTAATACTTACTATTACTATTATTTATTATTATTGTTTATAAAAAATAAAAAAAAAATTAAAAACATACACATACATATACACACATACCTACAAATATTTATCAATTAATTAATATTATATATTTTATAGTAAAAGATATAGCTGCGCCCTTTTTAAAAATTCCACAACAACATCAACTGCTTCACAATCATCCCGCAGAGCTTCCGCCAAGTTTCTTGGTATTCCCAGCTGTTGAAGCAGTATCGTGTAGCGAGAGCAGTCTTCGAATATGTGTTTTACAGTGATCGGCTGATTGCATCTCCCACAGGCTGGTGGGATTCCTCTAGACATCAAGTAGCCGTGAGTCTGGAGTGGCCAAGTCTGAGCCGAGCTATAACAACCTCCTCTCTTCTTGATGTTCTGTTTGAGGAGGACCAGGGTCTCGAATCGTGCTTGACGTATTTAAGTTTTTGCTCCCCGCATTCGGCCCACGTGTTTCTCCATTCTTCTTCGATTATGCTTATGGCTGGCGCTACGAGTTCACTGCCAGAGAACGGAACCCTTGCAATCTCGCTCAAACTGTGTGCAGCCCGAGCGGCTTGATCGGCTTTCTCATTGCCAGGAATCCCACGATGTCCGGGAATCCAGATTAGATGGACAAATTTTCCATTATCTCTGAGAGTTCTGGTGTACTGTAGAATTTTTGAGATAAGGGAGTTTGTCGTGAAAATGTCTTCAACACTTTCTAGGCCACTTCTCGAGTCGGTACAGACAAGTATGTTCTTCTCTGGGGATTCTATAGCTAGATGCAGGGCTGCGGTAATAGCAAATAGTTCAGCAGTGAAGATGGTGCTTTGGGGACTGAGTTTGAACTTTTGAACACAGTCAGAATCAATCACTGCACATGCTGTTGAAGATTCTGTCTTGGAACCATCGGTGAAGTATACCCTCTTCGCCGCGATGTTGCTCAAGAATTTGCCCAGATAAGAACGTAGCTCGATGTCCGTCATAGAATTTTTGTTTTTAGTTAAAATGTGACGATCGGGTGGTGTGATGGTCCAAGGGGAGGAATTAGGCGAGGCTTCTTTTTGAGGCAGTCTTGCAGAGGAGATGAGGCTTATTTCACGATCCATTCGAAGTGCTAGAGGAGTACTTGCAGAAGGAGAGCGGCTGTATTTGTCAATATATTTGGGGTTAAAGATAAATGGGTAGCACGGGTGACCAGGGGAGTTGTAAATTTTGGCGATGTATTTAACTGCCACTTTCTGCCTTCGATAGCTCAGAGGTGGGATTCCTGACTCAGCACAGAGACTCAAAGTTGGCGTTGAACGGAAGGCTCCTGTAGCAAGGCGTAGTCCAGAAAAGAGGACTGAGTCAAGAAAGGAAAGAACGGGTTTTTTGGCTGAGGCATAAATGAAACTGGCGTAGTCGATCTTAGAACAGACCGTGGCCAAAAACACTCTTAGGAGGGATTTCCGAGTTGATCCCCACGGGGTTTTGGAAAGAACATGTAGCAGCTTCATCCGCTCTAGGCTTTTCCGCTTAAGATCCACAACGTGGGGAGTCCATGTGAGGCGGCGATCGAATGTAAGTCCCAGGAGGCGGATTTCGTTGCTGTAATGGAGTGAAGTCTGCCCGAAGGTAAAGGTGGGAAGGTCAATCTCGCCCTTAGTTCTCGTAAAAAGAGTACAGCGTGACTTTTCAACTGATATCTGCAGGCCGCTTTCTTCAAACCATTTAAAAATTCGTGAGATTGTTGCCCGAATGTTTGATTTAATAAAATGGAGATTGGATGATTTGCAGAAAAAGAGCAAGTCATCAGCGTATATTAGGCTTCTGACATTGGTGGTAAAACATTTATGTATCTCACTGACAGCTATGCTGAAGAGTGTTGTGCTTAAGGCACTTCCCTGTGGAACTCCATACTTTGAGGATCTCTTACTGGAGAGAGTGCCGTTTGTGTAAATTTGGAAACAACGAAGCAAATTAGCTATTGAGGTTGCTCTCATGACGGATTTTTTTAAAAATTTACTCAAATCTTTATCGATCCTACCTAGTAAACACCGAAAATGACCCCCGTTAAAATTTATATATATATATATATATATGTGTGTGTCTGTTAACACGATAGCGGCCAGAGTTTTTGTTTTTTTCGTCACGAAACTTGGTATATAGCATTCAATTAGCAAACGATTGATCGAGTTCGTTAACCACCAAAGTCGGTCCACCGGAAGGGGGGGTTTACCCCCAACCCAAAACACTAATTTGACTATGTCAGCCGTAATATTTGTTATATTTCAACGAAACGTGGTATTCGTAGTGGTAATATAGAGAGAAAAGTGAAATATAAAAATGAACTAAATCGGTTCATTGGAAGGGGGGGGGGGTTTACTACGGACCCACAATATCAATTCGCCACTACCAGCCGTGATTTTTGGTAAATTTCGACGAAACTCGGTATTGGTAGTGGTAATCCACAGGTAAATATGTGTTGTAAAAATAAACTAAATCGGTTCATTAGGAGGGGGGGGGGGGTTACTCCGGACCCACAATACCAATTCGCCACTACCAGCCGTGATTTTTGGTATATTTCGACGAAACTCGGTATTCGTAGTGGTAATCTACAGGTAAATATGTGTTGTAAAAATAAACTAAATCGGTTAATTAGAAGGTGGGGGTTTACTCCGGACCCAAATTCCTAATATACTCATACCGGTCGTAATTTCTGCTGTATTGTAACGAAACGCGGTATACGTCGTGGGTAACTCATGAGAAAGAAGTGTTGTAAAAATGAGCTGAATCGGTCAATCGGAAAGTGGGGGTTTAATTTGTAATATATTTCAATAGAAAAGCCCGCCAGACATAGGTTCACAAAGCCGCCGCAAGGAGCGCTTTCTTCCACTAGAGTGACTGTATCCTGTTCCTGCGTTAGATCAAAATACGATAATATGAGGTTTTTTGTATTTATTACGTAGTGTTATAGGTACCATGTGTAAACATAAATCTGGAAGCAAATTAATAATTGATCAGTTACTCATTAAAAATTTAAAAGAGAACTATTCATGTTTTTATTTTATTTATGTAGGATATTTTAAGCAAATTGTTCTGGAAAGCAGTCTACACTACCCAAATTCTGAGGAAAGTGCTTAGTTATGCAGCTCCTGCGTGACGGAATTTTTGCTTTTCGTTCATTGGAATATTTGTTTTAGTGTTTCGCAGCTATGGCGATTCAAAACTAGATATTTGAAATCTGTTTTATCTTGTGGCGAGGTTAGCTCAGTGGTGGAGCACTGGACTAATATGCTGGAGGACCTGGAATAAAATCCCGATCAAGCACTGTTTGGATTTTTCTTCAAGTGTCTTCGTTCATGGGTTGAATTCGGCCTCCCTGACCGTCCCTAGGACAATAAAACATTGAATTAATATATTAATGGGTACCTGCAAAGGGGAAAATCAGGCAGTCGGAGTACTAACCACACTATCTTCCTTGAGCGACTTACGTTCATGAATCAGATACGATTCAGACTCATTATGAAAAATATACATAACATAAAAATAACTAAATATTTTTCTTATATTACTTATCAACTTTTACTATGATCCTGTTATAACGCCTAATAATAAAATATATTAATTACTGACTTACACCAAGATCCTGTTATAATTTTATATTACTAGGAGATATTAATTACCAATTTAAACCAAGATCCTGTTATAATGTATATTACAAGGAGATGTTAATTACCGAAATACCACAAAATCCTGTTATAATGTATATTACTAGGAGATATTAATTACCGACTTAAACCAAGATCGTGTTATTATGTATATTACTAGCAGATATTAATAATTGACTAACACCAAGATCCTGTTATAATGTTTATATCAAGGAGATATTAATTACCGACTTACACCCCAAGATCCTGTAATAATGTCTATTGCTAGGATATATTAATTACAGACTTACACCAAACCATGTTATAACGTCTAATAAAACAGATCTGAGGAAGAATGAATATAATTCTGTGAATGTTTTGAACAAAAAATAAAGTTATTTCGAAATTATTGTGTTCAAATCCTAGGATTGAAACTTTCCTACAATCAAAGCCTAATCTAGAAGCCTTGATTAGAGCTACTTCTGTATGCGATTCATTCAGAGGTTTATGAAAACCTCTCTCTCTCTCCCTCACACACTTTCTCACACACACAAATACACTCAGTCACACGCAGGCGAGATGAATGAATAAACGAACCTCAATCACGATACACACCCATCAATTATTCCACGCACAGAATGAAGAATAATCCAATCTGACGGAGTCCTTCGCTGGATCCATATTGCACGTCGGATGAAAAGTTAAAAAAAAGATCTTTCTACTAGCTGATTAAATTATTCAATGATTTATTGGTCCTTTTCCTATAATTTGTAACTTTAATTGTATTTTTACTAATACATAATTAGTTTTAAATATTTATTTTTTATTAAATAATATGAGTTGTATCAGAAAAGATCTACGGAGAATATGCAAGTCTATTAGGTATCTGTCGAAAATATGAAGAAGACATGGACCAAGCAGGTAGTAAAACGCGGTGTATAGAAGTATCTACCGAATTTTCCCAGAAGAATTTTATCATAGAAGAATCTACCAAGAATATAAAAGTGTATAAGGCATGTTCGGAGTGAGTATATGAAGAAGACATGGACCAAGCAGGTAGTAAAACGCGGTGTATAGAAGTATCTACCGAATTTTCCCAGAAGAATTTTATCATAGAAGAATCTACCAAGAATATAAAAGTGTATAAGGCATGTTCGGAGTGAGTATATGAAGAAGACATGGACCAAGCAGGTAGTAAAACGCGGTGTATAGAAGTATCTACCGAATTTTCCCAGAAGAATTTTATCATAGAAGAATCTACCAAGAATATAAAAGTGTATAAGGTATGTTCGGAGTGAGTATATGAAGAAGACATGGGCCATGGGGGGGGGGGGGGGCTGAGACCATTTCTTATGGGTATGGAATACTAACAATTTAGAACTTGGAATAGTTTTAGCCAACTAAAACGCTATTACCCCCAAAATAAAATATTTTTTATGAACTTATGGAGGAAATAACTTCCCTCTAACAGGACAATTATAAAATAAGCTGTTAGTCTACTGTTGAAGTTCTTAAAGACAGCTCGTGTGTTCGTTCTCACTTATTTATCATGCCGAAAGTTTCATCGTTGCGTGGTAAATTACATAGCTATGTTCGCGAATTCGATTCGGATTTACTTTCTACTGATGGAGCTATACTCTTCTGCAAAGTCTGTGAAAAATCTATCAATCACGATAAAAAGTATTTTATTACTCAACATTTCGCAACAACGAAACATATATCTAGGATAAATACTGTTGGTCCTAAGATTAATTTAATTGCAACAGCAGTTACAACATCCAGCAGGCAATCTCAGTTTTCCCTGGATCTATGCAAAGCTTTCTTGGACTCAGGAATTCCGTTCTGGAAACTGGAAAATCAATCCCTGAGGACATTTCTGCAAAAGTACACTAAAGAAGAGGTTCCATCAGAATCCACGTTAAGAAAAACGTATTTAAATATCACCTTTGAAGAGACGATGCAGAGGATTCGACTCAGAGTTGCAGAAAAGAAGATCTGGATCTCCATTGATGAAACTACGGATGCAACGGGACGTTACATAGCCAATGTTATCATTGGAACCATGGAAGCAAAGCAAACTGACTTATCATCAGTATATCTTTTGACGACAGAGGAGATGGAGAGAGCAAATGGTACCACAGTGGCACAGTTGTTTACCAATTCACTAATGCTACTCTGGCCGGACGGAATACGGCATGATGATGTCCTACTTTTTGTCACAGATGCAGCACCTTACATGAAAAAAGCAGCTAAAGCCTTACGAGTTCTCTTTCCTAAAATGCTTCACCTCACTTGTCTAGCACATGGCCTCCACAGAATCGCTAAAGAGATAAGAAGTTTGTAACCTCACGTGGATAAATTAGTTTCTAACGCCAAGAAAATCTTCCTAAAATCACCCTCTCGAATCCGGGTTTTTAAGGACATAGCACCAGAGCTGGCTTTACCTCCTCAGCCAGTTCTTACCAGATGGGGAACCTGGATCTCAGCAGTAATATATTACTGCAACAACTTGGGCAAGATACGTGAGGTAGTTTATGTAGTATCACTAGACGAAGTTAGTTCAGTTCGCGAGGTAAAAAAGTTGCTGGACGAAGAAGAGCTTAGAAATGATCTGGCATTTATAAAAGCACATTATAGTGTGACACCGGAAGCAATCTTGAAGTTAGAGAAAAGAGATGATTCGCTGGTATCATCTGTGGGGATCTTCGAAGATACTGTAAATCAACTGCTCCAAGCACCAGGAGAAAAAGGAAAGAGTGTCAGTGAAAAAGTTAAACGTGTTCTGAGTGCTAATGTGGACATCGAAAAAATTAAGAACATTCGTAATGTTCTGAAAGGCGAAAATTCTGTTTTAACTGGCATGTGTCCTTTCGATGTAGCTTGTTTCAAATTTGCGCCTACCACTTCAGTGGAAGTAGAACGTTCCTTTTCCATGATGAAAAACATTCTTTCTGACAAGCGTCTGTCTGTGACAGTTGATACTTTAAAAAAGCATCTTGTTGTAGCTTGTAATCAGGGAAAGTAAGAGTAAGTACAGTATTTAAAATGCACCTTTTAATTGATAATTAGGAATGAGATTTCTCTTTGCCTTCACTCCTTGTAAATACCTATTTTAATAAAAGTACTATTATGTATTTCAAGTGCCTTTTTGCCTGCCTATTTTAACCAAAATTAAATGCCTAACTTTCGGGCTCTAATAATGAGTAAGATTCATCTTTGCCTTCACTCCTAATAAATGCCTATTTTAACTAAAGTACTGCCTATTTTCAGTATTTTAACTGCCTTTTTGCCTGCCTATTTTAACCTTAACTTCCGGGCTCTAGTGATAAGACTTTCATGTTTGATCCCGTCTGAATCATTTGGTAACCAGCACGCCCTCTATCCGGGCTCAGTACTTACTATAGCTTCCGTCTGTTCACAATGACACTACAGTACGGAATTATCATAATTTTGCTTTATTTTTGGAAACGGAAGTTTTCAGCAACTGAAGCCATTCGTTTAGTGGCTGAATTTGAGGGTGAAGGCTCTCTGAATGAAAGGACGATGAGAAGGTGGTTCCAAAAATTTAATGATGGTGAGTTCAACCTTGATAAGAAATCTGTATCAGGGCGTGTTTCAGTAGTCAACCAGGACGCTCTGTGCACTGCTGTCGAAGCCGGTCCTTTGAAAAAAAAGTCTAAGGGGTTCTATTAAGTACAACTGCAGAGAATGTAGGATGTTTTGGTTGAGCGGCATCCATGTTTAGTCAACAGAAAGCAAGTCTTGTTCCAACAAGATAATGCCAGACGCCACACTTCTCGTCTTACAAGCCAAAAACTAGCTGATTTGGATGGAATCGAGCTTCTCCCTGCCCCGGTATATAGTCCAGACCTAGCACCATCAGACTACCACCTGTTCAGATCATTGGCTCATTTCCTTCGTGGAAAAACATTCAAGAACTTGAAAGTTGAAGTGTGAAAGAGTGGTACCATCAAGGATGTCTACAGCAGGCTTCCAGAAGGCGTCAAACCTACATATTTTGATTATTAAAAACCTTGTAAGTAGAAGAAAAATAAACTTTGATTTTTACCTATAAAATGCTCATTTTTTTTACTCAGCGCATTAGTAATAGACTTCCACAGACGACTGATGAGTGGAAGACAGAAGACGTGCAGCAAGAGATATATACCGAGAACATACAGAAGGCAGTGAGCAAAGTGGGAGCTGCTGAATAGACCCACAAATCATGTAGCACAGAGGAATCTGCCGAGAAGAGGCAAAGTATACGAATAAGACCGGTATATAGAAGTATGAACCAAGTGTACCTAATAGATAAAAAGCATACAGATATCTTTGAGTTAAGTCTTAAGAAGTAAACGCTGGGTCTAGAGAGAAGAATCAAGCCCTAGAGGTAACAAGACGATACGACTCGCGTCAGACTCGTAAAGCAAACGCCCCTCCTTACATTACGAGGGGATAAAGTTAGTTTTAACGGGCGTATAAAAAGGCCATCCCGGGACTCGCCAT